>LOEQ01008423.1:74887-110809 GCA_001685075.1 Bramus lutescens | reverse complement strand
GATGATGATGATGATGATGATGATGATGATGATGATGATATGGTTTTAGAGGTTTGGAAGAAATAATGTAGTGTATCTTTGTGCATATAAGCAAACTTCATGGCTTCCACTGGGAACATACTCAGAAGGTGGAAGCTTTAGCAAGCTCTAAGAATTGAAGACACATCAAAAAGACACCAGTCCATCTGATACCTTCTCAGACCCCAGTGTAGGGTCAGTCACTCAAACAGGCAAAGGCGGCCCACAGGATTCTAAGACGCAACTTAGGCAAGCATGTCCATTGTGACTGGTGTGTCAACATGTCAACCACATTAGAGCCAGTGGAAGAATAAGACATTGCTTAGTTCTAAGACCTCCAGAACTGCCCTTTAGTCACTAAATCAACTGACCCAAGGTAAATCCAGATCTACTCGAGATTTTCTTCATGTTCAATAGCGTCAGAGCTACACTTAACCATGTGATTGTAGATTATGGTCTGTGACTGAATTACTTGTGTACTTGTGCATAGGAGAATCAGTTATAAATCTTATGTCAGCACTGATTGTGGTATGAAAACAGAGGAAAACCAGTCAATAGTTAGACCTTAGCCCAGTCACTTTCAGTACCTCTAATATTGTAGAGTCAGGAAGCATGACCTTAGGTCTTATTCTTTTCTTATTTTTTAAATTCTTCTGCCCACCCCTAGTTTACCCAAGAGATCTTATTTATTTCTCCTTACTAGGGTGATCCATGTGTGTCCCTCTTAAGGTTTTCCATGTTACCTAGTTTCTCTGGGACTGTGGATTATAGCCTAGTTATCCTTTGCTTTACATCTTATATCAACTTATGAATGAGTAAACACCATGTTTGTCTTTCTGGGTCTGAGTTATCTCACTCAAGATTATTTTTATTATTCCATCCATTTGCCTGCAAACTTCATGATGTTACCACTTTTTTTACTGCTGAGTAGTACTCCGTTATGTAAATGTACCACGTTTTCTATATCCATTCTTTGATTGAGGGACAGCTAGGCTGCTTCCTGGTTCTGAAGTCAGCAGCAGTCAATAGTTCTTTGACTAGGGATAGGTCCCCTGAAGTCGTCATTGCCACGTGATGGATGTTTTAAATGCCTTAATCTCATGCAAGTAATCATAGCTACTGTAAGCTTGTGTGTGCAAAGGTTCTCTCATGTCTGGAAGACCTTTCACAGAACTCTTCCTTTTAGCTGGACTCTTCCATTCATTCTAGACCCTCTACTATGATGTTTCCTAAGTTCCATGGGGTGATAATATCAACACTAGTTTGGTAGTAAATGTTATTAACAAAGATAATTTTAAAAGGAGAAAACTGTCCAGACTTGCAAGGATGATAACTGGGAAATAGTAAAAAATACACAAAATGAAAATTATTCAAGAAATGAAGAAATTATATGTAAATATCTCAATATATTATACAACAAATATATAACTTTTAATATTTATTTTCCAATGGACATTAAAGGTAAGGAAGAATGATATATAAAATAATTGCAGCCAATTGTCTACTCAAGACAAAATTTAATTTTGTACATTAAGTGTAAAAATTTATAGTTAAGGATTCTAAGGACGTGGGGCACATTGTTTCTTATTTCTGAGGATCCAGAACCTTGTTCAGTCTTGTAAAATCACAGAAATGTGGCCAGTACATGGAGTCACACTTCTCTGCCATTCTGTTCTATCAGAATTAATACATCATAAAACTATTAATGTGTCCTACTCATCTGAGAGAAATAAATCTCACAACTCTCTTCTCTTTACCTTCAAGTTTTCTAAATGATTCATGTTAAAACTTTTATTCTTTCAGAAGTGTTGTGCTTCATTCCTTCACATTATTTTAGCAATTATGAAAAGTTTATTCTCTGATGTATGAAAATTATACTGAATTATGTTACCAAAAAAGTTAGTTGAATTTCAAAATAGGCTATAAAGGGAATTTAGAAACTGTCTTCTTACAAGAATACTTTTAGATAATCCATTGACATAATAATCATTGGCAAGAACAATATTTTATAATCTTTGTTACAGAGTAAGCAATGGTTGTGTGGGTAACTTTTAACTTTATAATATGTAGTACTTGGCAAAGTGATTTATCAGTTAATCTGATGTTTATTCTGGCTTTTCTTTTCATTTTTGTTTTTGAGACAGGTTTTTATGTAGAGCTTTATAAATTTACTTTCCTAAGATACAGTCCCAGGTAATTGTAGCATTGCAAATAAAAGCTAACTTTACCCTAACAATAAGTGATGAATTTATTCAATTTGGACCTTTGGGGAAGTCGCTGAAGGTTAACCATTTGGAATGGACACATGCAATGCAGCCTCTTCTGTAACTGCCAGGCAGTGTCTCCAACTACTGAACTACCTGAATCGCCATGTTATTATGTTTCTGCCAAAGGAGAAGGAAGTTCAAAAACTGGTGAGGCATAGGACCAGGTTCCATATACAGCGAATGTTTGTCACAGGTTAATAAAATATGACCATGAGCAGCAGGAGTCATTGGAGGGTAGACTCAACAAGATCCCAGACCAAAGCCATCACAGTGCCTAGAAGCAGCAAAATCACAGTGGAAGAGGTTGACCTTAGACAAAAAGGTATTCCCCCTGCATCTGACGAACAGCAACCCATCTTGCAAAACTGGCTTTTCTCTACTAGCTTACTGCTATCCCAAGATTTCATTTTATCTCTGCTGGATTGGTTTCAGAATCGCTAGCTTTATTTGGGTCTTTCATGGCATCATAGGTTTCTATTTCAGCAGTTCGATGACTAGAATGTGTATTTTTGTTTCGTGGTTTGGTTTTCTGAAGGCATTAGCCATAAAATATTTCATTCTTTAAAATATTTTATTTTACGCTTTCTTAGTTATTTGTTTTTAAAATTTATCTTGCATGTTTTCATCAGGTGACTGATGCTTTTGTCTTTATATTTAATATTGTAGAGAGAATAAATAAGAGAAAAGGAGGGGGAACAGGAGAAGGAAAAGGAGAGGACACAGGGGTCAGCCCCCCAAATACACAAAGAGCCATGGGGGAGGAAAGAAGGAAAGGATTATAGAATAAAGATGAAAGTCTAGAGACAAAAGGTACACGGGATACTTTAAGTTAAGAAAAGCTGACAAAAAGCAAGTCAAGCTAAGATCAGGCATTCATAAGAAAAAATAATACTCGATGTGTATGTATTTATTTGGGAACTGGGTGGCAGACTCCTGAGAAACATAGTTTTCTTCTTTTTTTAAAGCAACTACAGAGGAGCTAGTGTCTCTTGATGGTTTCTGGGAAAGGAAGAATCAGTTCTCTTTAAGGGCCTATCATACTCCAGCAGATGGCTACGCAACACAAGTATGTGGCTAATAGAAATTGGAATAGGCAGACTACAAAAAATAAATAGATAAGAAGACATAAACTTTGGAAAGTTGTGAGAAGGCTCTATGTAGGTCATTGATCTTAAAAGAATTAGAAGACGAGTGGGGAGAATATTGTTAAAATATATTGTGTGCCTTTATGAAATTCTCAAATAATTTTTGTTATATGTTTTTAAAATTTTAAAAATTCAGCAATCATTGTTGTCTCTTGTACCACTCCATTTCAGTACAAAGTGATCCTATCGTGAGCATTTTGTCAGTACCCAGGGACTAGCGCTGGAGAAGGAGTCCCTGTGTGGAATTTTTCTTGTATTCCTTTCAGACACGATCCTATAACACTATGGAGCAGAGCCGTTTCTTCTCAAGTCACTGTCTGGTTCAAAAGATAAACCCCATCAGAACAGACAGGGCATGCTGGCAGTGAAAGTCATCTGGAGTTTCAGAGCTCCTAAAGAGTACTAACTTAGACCCCTGTCTACCTGGCTCCTCTTATTGTTAGGCCATTGCCTTTCGTAAGATTACCTGACGCATTCTTTTGGCGTCTGCTCTAGGTGAAAAGCTGAAAATTTGATACTTTGGGGTCTGTTGAGCTAATCATTAGTGCATTTGTTTTCTAAACTCTTTCTCAGCTTTTGTCCTCATTTTCATCTACATTTGGGGGCAAATGTACATACGTCTTTTTAAATTGTATTAATTGCATTTTAGTGAGAACTTCAGGCAAAGATGAAAATACATACTTTAGTAGGCCGTGTTAATAAGGAGTCTTGGTCGCAATTTCTAATTTTGGAAACATCCAGTCATCACTTTTTTTTTTTTCAGTACATGATCCATGCGGGTTATAGCTGGGCATCCATGTGTCCTCTGATTATCTCATCCATTTGCCTATACCAACATATATGAACTAACTTCAGTCTGTTACCCACAAATGTGAGCTTTTAAGTCAAACAAGTTTACCTGCCTTTTTCAGTCCCATCAGTGCTATGCTAATAAAATCACATAAGGCTTTATTTTATTTACTGATAATTTGACTTCCTTATACTTGAGTCAAACTCATCTTCTAGGACAGATTAATGCTTTAATGTTTCTCTGAATGTATTTATCAGATTAGAGTCCTTGCTGATCCCTCAGCTAACTTCAGAGTTGCGTGTCTACTTCCTGCAATTTCAAACATTCTATTGTGTGGTATTAATTGAAAAGCTGGTCTCTCCTACTGTTCGTTCTATTTTGGGACTGAATATTTACGAATCTGAAAATTAGGGAAAGGATTGGGGGAAGGGGCAAGAAACTGACCTTATGCTACTATTCCAGTTTTAAAAAGAGTCGTTACGATCCCACTGAAGATGGGATCTTCATCCAGGGATGAGGATCTCCCGTCAGAAGTGTTTTTCAGAGAGTACAGAACATTGAAGGAGCCTTGGCTTGGAAAAGAGTGGAGGCATCTGTGCTAGGTACTTATTCATAGAGCTTCTAGTCTCAAAATTGTGTGCAATACCCGGGAAAGGTGCAATAAAGTCAAGGAAAAATTGGCTACTGTTTGCAGAGTACCCATCATGAGAATAAAGAAATATCATAACATCAAATTTAGAAAAGACATATTGTCTTCCTATCTTTAATAATGTGATATCTGTTGAGAAAAAATAGGGTTTGAGTATTAGAGACAAAATGATTAAAATTCTCAATTTTTTAAAGTTTCTTATCAATGATAATAGAAAATACACTGGATCAGACAAAATGGAGGTGTGAGGTAAAAATGAGCTGTAGACAAATATAAGTTCATCTTATTGTAGACCAGAGTTTATGATTCTGAAATCTCTTTCTGCTTAAATAAATGATACACAGTCATTACAAAGACTCTTTTTGACAATAAACAATAAGGCACTTTCTGCATCCATTCTACCCCTTTTTTCATTCAAGCAAACTTGCTGGTTCACATTCTACTAGTTAGGAGGACCATTCTGTTTCTCCATGGAAACATAGAATTAATTTTTTTTGAATTTTTATTTCATTTCAAAATTTAAACATATAGCAATCATTTTCTTTAGGGCAACAATATGTAAGTATCAACGCAAAGACTTGGAAATGTATTGTCATACAAAATTGATCTCAATTTAGACAGAATTTTGTTTTCATAGTTAAGCTTACTTTTTTATCATGTATAGCACACCTTCATGAGTCTTGTAAAGAGAAGCACAAATTTAAAGACTGCCTCCCTATGTTCTCCTGCACTGTTTCAGGCAAACAGTTTTAGGGAACTGTGGTGGTGTAGGGGAATCAGTCTGAACCAAACACCAAGACTTTCACTTGTCACTCAACTCCACTAAGTTTCCCAATCTCACAGCATCACTCTCGTCATGTTTATTACTGGGAAAATAATGCTACCTCCCAGTAACGATAGCAAGATTATTTACATGATGCATTTGTTTCTGGGATGCTCGCTAACATGGGAAAACACTCTCTTGACTAATCATTAGTCCAACATAACACAGCTTAGGTCATTTAACAAACCTGCTCCTGGAAGGGTTATTGCCATTTTGCAAACAGCTAGGCATAGAGATGTAAGACAGGTGCAGTAATTTAAATGCCCGTGCTCTTCATGACTGTGAGACCCATTTTTCAGTCAGATTCTGTCTCTGTGTGCAGAGCCTTTTAATACCCTCATGACAATAGCTTTAATTTTGCTGAGCCACAGGAAAGAAAGTTTACAAGACAACATTTATGTGTAATTTGCTGTCTTGTTTACAGTGTTATCTCCTGACTGGTCTTATTCCAAAATTTTACTCAGATATCCAAATATTTGGATGTTGGCATAAGGTGCAACTCAATTAAGTTCAAGGTAAAGGAGCCCAGTCCTTGAGCTGGGACGATAAGCATCCCTCCTATGACTGGGTGAGCCACCTGTTTTTTCTTGTTGCCTAATTGAGTTGAGCAATTGGAGGAAAGGCTCCAGGACAAACTAGGGACAAATGTCAGGAAGTGGTTTTCACATGAG
This sequence comes from Bramus lutescens, assembly GCA_001685075.1. Classification (NCBI taxonomy): domain Eukaryota; kingdom Metazoa; phylum Chordata; class Mammalia; order Rodentia; family Cricetidae; genus Bramus; species Bramus lutescens. The sequence continues at coordinate 104,446 of LOEQ01008423.1, read as the reverse complement.
AATATGCTCTGGCCTCACACTGCCCCATGCTAGCCCGGTTTCTGGAAAGGTCACTTGAGCCCATGAATGTCTTATACCAGAAGAGCCCTCTGTTCAGGCAGTGTGTCTGGGGAATTTAAAAATGAGGAAACCGTGGGGACAAGAAAGGTATAATAAAGAAATGGGTGGGAAAACCAAAAGAATATGCTTGAACTATCACTGCAGAGACCTAGAACACAAGCTACCCTCAGATTACGAGTGGAGTTGGTGGAAAAACAGGACTTTTGTTCAAATAACTTTTTCCTTCTGAGATTTAAAATATATACAGAAAGTCCTCTGTGATGTTCAATTTATTTTAATTGTAATAATTAATTATTCTCTGTTTTATTTGCATTCATTTATCTTCAGTGTTTTGTTTGTTTGTGTCCATAGTCCTGATAGTGAGTGTTGGCTTTCTATCATTTTGCCACTCACTGTGAGATGCTCTGCTTTATCTAAAGTAATGTATATAGAAGTATGCTAAGATCTTAATAAACATTGCATTACCTAAGAAACTGCACAGTCTGGAAGCTGCTCAAACACCTATTTAAAATGTTTTACTTCTAAAAATATTAAGGTGCAGCCAGGCAGTGGTGGTGCACACCTTTATTCCCAGCACTTGGGAGGCAGAGGCAGTCAGATCTCTACGAGTTCAAGACCAGCCTGGTCTACAAGCGCTAGTTTCAGGACAAGCTTCAAAACTACAGAGAAACCCTGTCTCGAAAAAAATAAAATAATAAGGTGTTTCCAGTTATTTATAGTCCTCTTTAATTTTGCTCTCATCATTTTTATTTAAAATTGGTATAATTTTTGTAACAATGCAACATATTTTCCCTCACTTCTAAATTCAAATGGACTTTCTTTATAGCTTTCAAGATACCAAGTATCAAAATGAAAGGTTTGTGACTGTATTCAGTGTGTTCGCTGTTTACCCTTAATTACGAATTTTGCACAAGATTTTTTTATGGGAAGTTAGCATATTTAGCATCTCAGTTGAACTCCTTTCAAATACTAAGATGAAATATGCATGCAATTTCTAACAGCATGTGATTGGGGTTTTGAACTAATTTATAATGACCGGTCTCTCAGATATTCTGAAGTCAAAGAAAATGATTGTTTCCTTCTTGGGAACTTCTGCCAGCAATTTCTAAATCCCTCTAGAGATGACAAAGTGCCATCTTCCTCCCTTCTTCCTATCAATGGCAGATGAAAACTAGCTGGGCCCCCACTCTTTCTGAGAAAGGGCATGGGACTACTGCTCTGCCTTGTATACTCTCTCTCCTAAGAGTTCTAATTTTTCTAGAATTTCAGTTGTCTCATATGAGGAGGATGAAACAGGATATGTCAACTGAAGCAGCTTCATTTCAAATATTTAGAAGAAATTTGTAAATTAAAAATAATTTTAAAACCCACTTAACTGAGAAAGTTTAAGCAAGGAAGTGCAACAGGCAAAGCCTAGAAATTCCAAAGAGATGCAAATTATCCTGGAGGTGTGGATCAGTGATCTGTGTCACCAGAACCAAATACTGACATGACAGAAAATGAGGACAATATTAACAAAGCTTAAGAAAGCTTGGGTAAGAAACTGGAATAAGAGAACAAGAAGAGAACATGACACCATAGAAACAAGGCAGCATACTCTGCTTGTGGGCTTTCAGGGCTGTCAGCACCATTAGGCTACTTCCAAGACTGTCTTCCTTCCAAGGAAGGAAGGAAGGAAGGAAGGAAGGAAGGAAGGAAGGTTTTTTCTTTCTTTATTTCTTTTTTCTATTTCTGTATTTTCTTTTTTTCATATTTTTGCCTTTTATTTACATACCATCCCACGTTGCCCTCCCTCCTCTTCTGCTCCCCCCTCTTCCCCTTCCCATCCCCTATCCACTCCTCAGAGGAGATAAGGCCTTGCTTGGAGTCAACAAGATCTGGTATTCCAACATGAGTCAGGGCCAAGTTCCTCTCCCTCGTCAAGGCTGAGAAAGGTATCCCACTATAGGTAATGGGCTCCAAAAAGCCAGTTCATGAACCCAACATGTGTCCTGGTGTGTCTGCTAGGGACTCCCTAACAGATCAAGCCACATAACTTACCCACATTCAGAGGGTCTAGTTCAGTCCCGCGCAGGTTACCCCACTATCAGGTCCCCGAGCTCCCACTAACTCAGGTCAGCTGTCCCTGTGGTTTTCCCCGTCTTGCTCTAGATCCTAAGGTGCCAGACTGGAAGTGTTTCTTAATCCTCGGACCTCCAAAGCCTCCTTTGTTAGATGCTCAGGATTAGACAATGGGTTCCCACATCTCCATCACCTCGTGTAGTATGAGGGTAAGGGGAAGAGACTGGGCAGAGGAGAAATGCTTCACAGGCAGAGGAGATGAGAAAGGCCGTGGACTGGAGTAGCAAGTAGTCATGTCTGCATACGTGTGGACTTCTTGACATTGAGACCCATCATGTTCTTTAATACTTCCCGTTCTTCATTCTGTCAGTGTTGTTCGTTTGTTTGTGATGGCTTTGCCTGTCCTCCGTACTGTCACTGATGTCACTATATGGCAGTGAGTTACCTTGAGCTTCTGATTCTGATCATCCTGCCTCCACCTCCACCGTGCGAAGACTACCAACGTGCACCACCATGCCCATGTTATTTCATGCTAGGTGTCAAACCCAGGCCTCGTTGTTTGATAAGCAAGAATACAACCTGTTGAGCCTCATCCATTGGCACCATATCCAGCATGTCTTTAGGAACAAAGTCTTCTAAGCCTCAGAGTCATCTCTAGAAAGTGAGCAATGCAATTATACAATGACAGAAGCTATCATACATTGGTTTGGCTGTTAGCAGATTCAATCAAAGGCAGTTCCTTTAAGGCTTGTGTTTAATGTGATAACTGTGGATAGCCGACCTTCTGAGCACGGGCAACCATGACTGTCATAAAATCAGCAACCAGATAACAAACAGAGCCCCTGCCAGGCTTTTGACAACTCCATTTGGTAGAGTTCTTTGAAGCCTGTCATAAGAGGGTGTGGTTTAGTACCATTTCTATTCAATTAATCAAGCTTTGGAATCATTTCTCCATCAAAATTTTCATGCTCGATATTTTAGTATCAGTCTTGTGATGAGATGAAAGTAAGTTGTGAAGTATTTAGTGCAAGTTAACCAGCTCCAGACTGACTGCTCTAAGTTAGTTAGGGAAAATGCACACATCATGAGGTCACACTGGATCCTCCTATGGTTCCTGGAAAACTGTAGTGAACTTCTTAAAGAACAGCTTGCAAAGTAGATATCTGCTTCCTTCCTCCTTGTGGCAGTGTTCTGAGCACAAAGGGATCACAAAACAAATTAACCCATGGAAGAATATTATCAATACTGGTCCTTGGAGATTCAGAGCCTTCAATGATTAGGGAGAAAAATCATCATACTTGGTCTTATTTCACATATATTATAATGATCTTATTGTTTAGAGTACCTTTATTTTTTCATATTTATTTGCTATTTATCAAATATATTATTTGATACATATATATGCATGCAAATTAGACTCACCAAATACCATCTTTAGTCTTATATGTGACAAAAGAGGATCAAAATTATTTTCAGTCTGAGCTTGGTCATTTTGCAGGACTTTCTCCAATGCTATCCTCACAAACAAAACTGTCCTTGAATGTAGTGTTCTTCGTCTCAAAGATAAGTGCTCAGGTCTTTCTGAGATAACTGTTATAATTATAATGCCCTACATAAGACACAGGATGCAGTCAAAGGAATTGCTTTGAGGATGTAAGTGGGTTTTCCCTGGAGAGGGATCTGCTAGTAGCTCTTCTGCTCTTTTAAACATTATAGAGTAAGCCTTTCTTTCTTTCTTTCTTTCTTTCTTTCTTTCTTTCTTTCTTTCTTTCTTTCTTTCTNCTCTCTCTCTCTCTCTCTCTCTCTCTCTCTCTCTCTCTCTCTCTCATTTCAAAGATTAGCTCATTTTCAAGCTGGACAGGTTAACAAACTCAGGGTGCCAAGCTTTCTTTGGTTTACAAACTCCACTGCCTCACTGGAGTGTCAATCAAAATTCCGCAGCCATTCTTTGATACTTGGAGGTGGGGCTATATGCAAGCAGCAGTAATTTGACCAGGCACTTAGGGCAAACAGGACTGCAGTTATCCGTGTAACACTGTAACCTTGCTACTGCATTTTGACAGCTCTCCTTGTGGTTTTGTACTCGATCATCTGACTTCTAAGTGGTAATGACTTATGTGTAATAAGTAAAAATTACATAGCTTAAAGATTTAATGATCAAAAGTTATGCCTGCAAAACTAAAATCTTTTGCTTTGATGAATTATGTTCTTTGTTCTTGTACAGTTTAGAGTATAATTGAGATTTTCTCTTGTCACAGAGAGGGGAATAGTGGGAAGTAGTATTTGCATTCCAGCATCCTGATTAAACTTTTATTTAAGAAAAAAGTTGATACTTGGTGAGCTCTGCTGTTTTACCTGTAATCTTGCCAGTGATATCTGTCACTAAGTGAGAAAGGGTGATTCAGAATTATCTAAGATTATTTAAGTCCTTTAATATATACATATACCCATTTAATTAGAGGGACATTTTAATGGGGATTAAGGGGCAAATTTATGTGCAGCTCTCTACCATATATCTATCATCTATCTGCCATCTATCATATATATAATCTATATTATATATAATGTATTTGTCTGTCTGTCTGTCTGTCTGCCTGTCTGTCTATCACCTATCCATTCATCTATCCTAAGAAGACAAATGTAGATGGCTCTTTCCTCTCTAAAGAAGGAAGAAATACTATAAATGAGGCTTTAGCCTGTTAAGATTTCACATCAGAGTGGTTGTCTTTGGAATCTTTCAGAAAGAAGAACATATCCGTCCTTGCTTCTGGTGACCGACAATAATAAGCAGAGGTCACAGCACTCTCTCTGCTGCCGATTTTCCTGGCATGGTACAAGTCAACAGGTCATCTCTGTGAACTATTTCAGAGGTGATTTAACGACATTTTTTATCATCTCAAGTTAGATGTTTCTTCACTGCAATTTAATTCACTTAACATAAGCTGCTTAACCATTGATGAAATACTCAATAGTCTATATGAGTAATATTAAAATATTAAACTTAGGTTAAAAATGTTTCTCAATTTGCAAATCACCACTACGATATTTTCCTGGTAATAATTTGCTGATAATAGGAAGCATATAAAATCAAATCCAGTATTGGAATCAGACAAAATTTCTGGCACAGTTGCTTTATTGGTCATATACCATCATTTCGACAACTTAACGCCTTATGTTATGGCTTTCATTGTGATGTAATGCTCTGTAGCAATATTTGCACAGCTTTATGGTGGTTATATTAAATGGTTGGGAATGTGGCCTAGGGAATTAGAATAGAGGGCAGCAGGAATAATTAGCCTCAGTGGGCACTGGGGGAATGTAGGACTGAATGTGTTTGTAGACTGGAGGAGAAAAAATTACTATGGCCTTTCAAAAATCAAAGCTTTGCTTGCATCTAAATCTTTGAATATTTCCAATAATAAGCATAGTTTGTCCCTTAGGCAACTAATAACATTGCTTACATACTATAGACCATCTAGAGCGCTCAATACCAGATGATTTCTGCTTTAAATGAACAAGCTTTCTTAAGACTATAATTATTAAATACAAATTAAAATGTTTTAGTGTTTATTAAAGACAATAAATCATTAATTCCAACATTATGCAAATTAGAGTCTCTGAATAGGTTGATACTGTGTTTCATGTTTTTTGTTGAATTATTAGTACTTAGCTGCCCAATACAAATGAGAAACTGATCATTTTCTATACCTAATTTATGCACTTAGCACTGTAAATATTCAAAGAATTCCCAGTGCAAATACTGTTTTATAACCTGAAAGACCATCCGAACAGGGGACCTGTGAGGATTGCTGTTCTACTGGATAATCAAGGAATCTTTCACTGAGTTTGGTAGCACAAAAGTGGTATTTGTTGTTCAGAGATGATGAAAGACTAGTGGAGTCCTAAGTATACGCAGTCTGTGGAGCCTTGGGTTGCTTAGGAACTCAGTGACTATGGGCTTGCTATGGCAACCCAAGTTATCAGTGAATGCAACCTTAGCTGGCATTCTGCTAAATCTCCATATTTTGTAGGCAAGAATACTCAGTTAATCCCTTCTATAAACCTCAGGATTTTCATTATTTATGCAATTAGAATAAAGGGACTAAAATTTGAAAATAACTATTTATAATAGATTACACCTATATGAAAATGATTTTAATCCTGTGTTTGATTTCAAATTTATAGTGTCTCCTGTTTATTTTTTATTGTCTTCTCTCTCTCTCCATCTATATAAATATAGTTATAGGTTAGATAGATAGGATCTATCTATCTATCTATCTATCTATCTATCTATCTATCTCGATAATAAGATAGATGTAGATATAAGCAGATATGGATATATAGAAAGAACTAAGCATGTTGCATTAAAACTGAAAGAAAGTAAAGTTGGTACAGTATGTAATTAAGATGCTATATCAAGTGTTCTATAAATTTGACTCAATATTTCTATTTAAATATTCTACATATATAGTATAACTTACTTGTTATTTTTATTTTACATTACTCATTTGCAGACCATACATATGTATATTTATGTATAATTTCTCCTTAAGACTTTACTTTAATAACAATGTAATATGCTATACTCAAAATCAAAATCATTTGCAGAGCACATTTTGGAGGTCATTGCAAAGGCAATAGGGGGACAGCTTCTCTTAGTTGTATAGTTCCTTGAGGCAGTGTGTTCCAGTTTGTGTAGCCCCTCACACGTGTGTCTTTCTGTGGCTAGCTCTGCTATCAGGTTGGAGGAGTAGCCTGACTCTTATCCACATTTATGCCATACAGAAGCTGAGCTCTTCCTTGTACCTCTTCCTATATGAATGCTGTGCTCCCCTTATCTCTGTATTAACTCCAACCTTGTGTTTATCACTATCAATAGCACAGGCAGAGGCAAAGGCTCTCCTGAGACCAGACACCACAGGCTCTATTTACCGTTCCTTTCTCCTGGGCATTATCATTTATGCATTTTTGTTTTGATATTTAAGATCTCACCCAGTTAATATTTCTCTTGAGAGAAGCAGCAGCAGTTTGACCCAGGTTTTCCAGAAAATGTCACAATTAACACATTCATTTTTTTATGCCTGTTTGTATTCTTGACTCCTCAAATAGCGTCTGTGAATTGCTGAGGGTATTAACTCAGCTAGATGGTCCCTGAAGATGGTAATAAGCCACAACTCACAAACGGAAACAAGCATAAACACAGAACTGTGGACTGCTTTTCTGGAGTTAACTGTCCTTTGAAAGCCTAACTGAGGGTTTTTTTAAGATCCCTAAGATCTTTCACTAAGCAGATCATACATGGCATAAGTACTTTCCCTTTATATTAAAAATAGTTTCCTAGTTGGGCAGTAGTGGCTCGCACACTTAATCCCAGCACTTGGGAAGCAGAGGCAGGTAGATCACTGAGTTTGAGACCATCCTGGTCTACAGAGTGAGTTCTAGGACAGCCAAGGCTACACAGAAAAATCCTATCTCAAAAAACAAACAAAACAAAACAAACGATTCTTTTCTCATACAACTCATATGATATATCCTGGTCACAGTTTTCCCTCCCTCTGCTCCTCCTAGTTCCCCCCAAACTTCCCTCCCACCCCCTTGACAGTCTACATGCTTTGACGTCTGTACATGGTGAACAGTTTACAATGAAGTTCCAAGAACTGATATACTTGCCACTTTTGGCAAGCCATCAAAAGTATGGAGCTCATGCTTGTTTCTTCCTGACATCTTATAACTCATTGTTACTCATTTTGAAGCCTTCTTTTCTGCACCAGTTTTTGGTGAGTGTATTGAATATTCATACTTTCTAAAACAAATGTAAGATTCAACATCTTATTTTTAAGATTCCAGTGAACAGGCTGTGCTGATGCTTCCCCTTCACAGAGGAGTATTTGGTAGCTAATATCTCATTGCTTTTCAAAAGAATCGGGATTGTTTCAGAGCACTTGCCACTGTAAAAGATTCCATCTATTCTTACAAGGTCACCCATCTGTGCGGTTCCACGGGAGATTGGCTTGCAGAATCAGGCCACAGAGGACTTGCAATAAGCCAGAACAAAGTGATGTGTATGCAACTTTTGAATGCTATTCATTTAAGGCTCACACAGTGAATTGCTTTAACAAATTTTAGAAAATATCCTTAAATCAAGATATGATGATGAATACATAGAATTTGTACACAGAACCATTTAAAATATTTAGGAAAACATGTCATTTCTTTGAGCATTGTAATTATATAACGAATATAGAACAGAATAATACAAGTTATGCATGAAAGTATTTCCTAATATGGAGTAATCATATGATATATATTGAACATATTCAGTTTTTGTTTAAGCCAAACTATACCTGTAATTGGTCATATTGTATGTTTAAAGTCTACAAAGTCAAAAACTTTACAAGTATAAAGTTTTCAATTTCCTGTAAAATAACTGGAAAAGGCAAGGATTTAGCACAATCATGCCTTTCTAAATGCATACCTTGACACTTAGGCTATTTGGTATCCATTCAATAAAACTTTGGATAAAATTATATTCTAGTTACTGTTTTAAACTCTGGGATATATGATACAGATTAGAGGATTAATTACCAGTGAATATGTTGAAGGGATTTGTCATCTGTCTTTCTACCTTGATACTCATAAATTGAACTTGGGGTTGTACAATTTCTGTGACAGAAACACTAATGTACTCTGAAAAAAAATCCACAAAATTTTGAAATATAGTAATGTGGGATCTTACTGTATATTGTTGCCTATAGATTATGTATATTATAGAATTTATTATGTATACAAATATTTTTCTCTTTTTCTTCTGTTCTTAAAAAAGACAACTATTATTTCAAACAGACTTATTGACGACACAAGGGGAAATAAGTGATTGTTCATAAATTAGTTGGTTTTTGTTTGTTTGTTTTAAGTAGACGTGATCAGGCTAAGGAAGTTCTGTAAGTTCTGTGCAAGCCTTAAGACTGGGGCTTCCGGTTTCCCAGCACCCACACAAAAGCCAGAACAGTAATTCACATGCAAAATCCCAGCACAAGAAATAAGGCATAGGCAGATCCTTGCAGCTTCCTGTCCAGCCAGACTAGCAAAAACCATGAGTTCAATGATCAATAAGAGACTTTCTCCCCTCAAAATGATGTGAAGCAGAGTTGGCGAGGGCACACGGCATCAACCTCTGGCTTACTACCACATAAAGGGCCATCTCATGCACACATGCATATATACACATGCCTATTTAAAAAAAAATAATGTTTTTGATTTGTTTTGTTTGATTTTGTTTCTTTGTATAGCTTGGGCTATTCTGGAATTTGCTCTATAGGTCAGGCTGGCCTTGAATTTATAGAGACTGCCTTCCACTGCCTCCCAAAAGCTGTGATTAAAGGTGTGTGCCACCACTCCCCCAAAAAGTAAAATTTTGATACTGATTCTCCATGAAGTATCAAAGGTTATCTCTGCAAGATAACCAGTAGTATAAGACTATTAGAACAGAAATTTCTCATTAAGTTATGAAAGATCTGAGGATATTAATGTGAAAGAAATGTTATTATCTTTTTCTTATCTAGAAAAAAATCTGAAAATATTTTTAAAGGTCATGACTTACAGAATTGTGGTGGGTTAATCTGGTCAAATGTATTAATTTAACTTCATCTTTATATTTAAAGCAAATCTTCAGAACACATTCATGTAATAGATCCTTCTAAAATAGATTATATGCCATTATTACATTTTAATTTTATTTATATAGGATTAGATGAAATTGGAAAGTGCAATGTAGTCATGGAAAGTCATTTATAAACAGAAAGAAAGGTTTTTCATACCAATAATTTGTACCAAAATACATCAGAAGATATTACCACAGCTTTTTTTTCACCCAAATAACATACCAGGTAAACCAGAGAATAACGCAGATTTAATCCCATGTTCAATTTTTAATTTTGCTTTAGAATAGAGTGACATGTATGAGCTCAATACAGGAAGCAGCAAAATAAGCTGCAGTTTTGGCTAAAACATGTTTCACACTATTTAGATGGGGTGAGCTGCCCCTGGGAGGCAGAGAGCAGTAAAACAGAAACATCTGTTAAGTGCATAAAATGAACATGTCTATAAACGGAGTCAAGGACTACAGGAACTTACGGTTTCCTCTAACTTAAGAGCTTGTACTCCTGTATGTGGACTTGTAATACATTGTTTTGGATGCACTCCCAAATTCACATGCTTAGAAGCAGATGTCATGGGGAAAGAAAATTAAGTTCAAAACAAGATGTCAATAGTCAAAAATAAACAAGAAGACCGAATGTAAGGCAGCTAGGACAAAAAGATAAGAAGGAGCTAAGACCATTCTGGAAACTATCTATGGAATCTGTCTTCTAGGATGCTCATCTTTGTGGCTTTTATTTAGGTTAGCATCAAATGTGGCTATCATGTTTCTGGCTGATCTGATTTTTTTTTCCACTTCAAATTTTCTTACTCTCATCCTCTTCCCTTCAACTGGTGATATTATAAAATTTTCCCCAAGGAGTTATTGAAAATGAGAGGAAAACATCCAGCAATGATCTTGGATCACATCCAGAAATTATTTTTAGTTCTTAGAACACATGGAGGATCATGCTACAAGCAATATACATAGAGCTTGGAAAGACATTTGACATCCTTAACGTATCCATTTTGAGCACCAAAGCAGTATGTTACTATCAAAGAGTATTCCAGAGCACCACAAAGTATATTTCGATTCCATGAGCTTCTTACCTTCTACTTTTACACGTGGGCTGGAGGCATTAAAAAATAGAATGGGGGTTTTAGGATGAGATGCTAACTACAGCTAAGAGACTGCAGGCTTCCAGAGCCAGAAAACAGGGCTGTGTCCCGAGAGTCTAGCAGAGATTTTGTTCTTGTCAAGTAACGCAAAAGTCACAGAACGTGCACCTCAGGTAGGCTCATTTGAAGGTAATATTTTACAAGTCATAAAATCCCATAGCCCAGTACTGTTTTCTTAAGTTATAGCCAGGAACAAAAGTTCCACGCAGGAGTATGGAACACAATGGGGCTGATAGATATTGATATAAAATCAGGGGCACGATATCTCTACCTTACCCCAAAGAGACAGAAAGAAGTTTCTTTCTTTGTAACCCACAAGGTGAAATGCCAAAATCACTGTCAGTGTTCAAAAATGGGACGCAAACGTTAACGTCGCCACTATGAAGTTAGGGCTCAATCAAGGATGAGTGAGTTTGTGGGGCTTCTGTCATTCACAGCTAAGTAGGAGCGATTTCAAAGGGAACATTTTCTCCATTTCGAACTCAATGTTTGGAATTCTTTCATCCAAGCAGGTCACTACATCCATTGCAAATAACACGCAGGCTGATTCTGAACTTACAATCTATATGTCAGGTGCCTCATGTCCAGGTAGCTTGCCAATTCTCAGTCTTCTGAAGTCTAATATTTTCTGGGGTGTTTTGTAAATGTATGCACCAAAGACATGTAAATGATTCATAGCATTCCAAGAAAAAATTTTGTTCTGAAGGTTTTATGACATATGTAATAAGCATTCTATACATTTCTAATGTTATACAACAACATTATATCAATATAATACATAAGTCTATATTGTTTGCAAAGTTTTAGACTGTACTTTGTTGAAACTGAAAAAAAAATTCTTAGAGTAAAGATATTCCTTTTTTATTTTAAATTTTTTATTTATTTTGCATGCCAGCCACAGTTCTCCCTCTCCTCCTCCTGCTTCCTCTCAACTCCCCACAATCTACCCTCTATCTACTCCTACGGAAGAGCAAGGCCTCCCATGGGGAATCAACAAGGCCTGGGAAATAAAGTTGAGTCAGGATTGGAATCCACAATGACCCCAGCTAAGACCCTGTAAATAATGGAGAAAGTACCTGAACTGACCTTCTCCTATAATCAGATTGGTGAACACCCTAACCCTTACCACAGACCCTTCATCCAGTAACTGATGGAAGCAGATACAGAGATCCACAGCTAAGCACCAGGCCAAGCTCCAAGAGCCCGGTTGAAGATATTCCCATTTTTAATGGGATGGATAACTAAAAATCCGAAGCACTCTGTTTTTCTAAGATTTATTTATTTTGTGTGTTATGACCATTTTGCTTTTGCTACTTTCTTGGTGTGTGTGGCACCAGGTGTGTACATGGTGCACATGGAGGAAGATATCAGAGCTCTTGGAACTAGAGTTTGGGATGGTTGTGGACCACCAAGGTAGGTGCTTGGAAACAAACCTGGAGCCTCTGAAAGAGCAGAGAGTGCTCTTAACTGCGGAATCAACCCCTAGTCCACTAAGCATACGATTTAAAGATCTCCAGGGTTTGGTTTGAGAAGTACAAGTTTCTTAAAAGATACAAGATATTGCTATTTTCAAGAATCAATCTTCAAGAGCCAGTCTGGAGAAATGAGGCGTTATTTCACTGGAGACTGCTTTCTAGATAAAAGTACCTGAAACTTCCCTGTCACTCAGAGGCAAGGTCCGTGCCAGGTAGTTCTTTAAAAGTCAGGGCGGGAGGATCATACCTCTTCACTCGACAACAAGAAGCGTCAAAGACGTACTATTTCCTATGTGCTGAAATGTGAAATAAACCATTGTTATGTCAGACCCTTCTTGGAATACATCTCCCTTGGCTTTACAAGAAAAGCTAATTAAGTTTCCATCCAAGGTCTTGGGAACAATCCGTGACTCTGCTTGTGTTCCTGTACATGCATTTAACTCTTTCAGAAACCGAATGCTGTTCTCTAGTCTTCAGACATAAGACACAAATATCTATGTCATTTATGCATTCAAAACACAGACTTTTCAGTCTCATTAAGAATAGTAAATGGAACAAAGTCGCCAAGCCTGATGTTTAATCAGAAATGCAGATTCTTCTGTGTGAATGCATTAATCATGTGCTTCCAGTCCACTACTGTTCAAACAGCATAAAAATTAAAATGTTATTTTAGAATCACAAAGCATATTATTTTATATAGACCAAGGGCCAGTGCAAATAAACCATTCAATTTTTACTAATGTATTTTTTATTAATTTCCTTTTTAACACCTCACTTTCAGGAACTCTGCTATAGCTTAGGTCTGCTACAAAATCCCTCAGCAAGAACATTTGTTTGTCCTCAATTATAATAAATGTTTTGACTTTCTGCCATGTAACCCTTCCTGCTAAATAACTGAATGATTTTTTCCTTCCTTCACTCATTGCATGCTTAATGCTCTGCTTAGCTGTTAATTGTGGCCGTGTCATGCTGTTTAAACACATTGAGCTTTGAAATAGTTGCTCTTCCTGCATATTTTTGTCTTTTCTCCTAATGGTCATCCATGTTGAATATGAACAAAAATGGCATACTGACAGATTAGGTTGAAATTAAAATTTCCTTCATTGTTTTAACCCATAACTTAAACATTGACTTTCCTTTCCCTCTCCAGAGAGAGTTAAATTGTTAGCAAACTGTTCACGTAAGAACTGGGTCTGCCAATACTTTTCTGTTTCATGAGATTTGCATATCGACCTAGCCATGCCCACATGAGAAGTTTCTCCAAAAAGAGAGGTGTTAACTGTTCATTCTTTCTGGTTTATGCACAGCCCCTCCTATGGTTTCTATTAAGCATGTAAGTAAGCTTATTTTGTGTTTTTAATGTGCTCTGTCACACTCTCTTTTGATTCATTTGGGTCGTGTGGTGTAAGTCTAGTATGTGCTTTAATATTTGGTATTTGAAGGGATCCTTGAAATTTTTCTTTTGAAAATAATATTAGTAATCTCATTTATGTCTTCAACATTTTATTAGAATACTACAACTCTACAACATATTAATGTTTGGTTATTAATAAAAAGTGTTCAATATCAACAAAACAGTCTTTAATGATTCCATTAGGTAAACAAGCTAAGATTGAAACACATATCTATGTTAAAATTCTACATATAACATGCAACACACGTGCAAAATATGTCTTCATGAATGATCTTTATTGTTCTTTGACTATTAAGTAATAATTGATAATTGGTTTCCTTAGCATTGCTTTGTTAATTGTTTTGATATAATTTATAGGGTATTAAAATTCAGCTTTATCTTATATGAGTGTTAATTGCTCCTTGTTCATTGTTTATAATCTGCATGCATAATTTTCCTCCTCATATGATATCATATCACTTTGATTTCATTCAATTCCTAAATATATAATTTTAATAGGATGTATAAAACTACTAAAAATAAAACTATATTAAATATAGTTTTATACATCCTATTAAAATTATATATTTTATATATAAATTTAAAACTTAATCTAAGGTTTTAAAAATGTATTTATCATTTATTCTATTTAATATATTATTATTGTATATGATGGGGTTGGGCATGTGTGCCATGGCTTGTGTTTGGATGTCAGAGGCAGATTTTGGCTGTCTGTTTCCAACTTCCACCATCATTTCCAGGAATTAAACTCATGTTCTTGGGTTTGCATTGTAAACTTTTTTGCCTTTAAGGCACTAGCTGGCCTATTTATCCTTTCTTCACCAGAAAATGGATTTACTCTCTGTTTTGGAAACATTACTGTAAAGATCTTAGAGTTTTCTTAAGAGTCTAGTCTGAGGGGGCATGGTGGGCAACTGAAGGAATATAAAGGAAGTAGACCAATGTCTAGAAGATAGTAAAAGCCTAATGAGACAACACTGCCACTTTATGACTCGCTTAATATTAAGAATTTTTCTTACCTATAAAGTCTACAATTATATTCCAATTTATGGAGATGCTACTTTTCATTTGCTGAAGTCTCAGAGAAAACAGCTCAAATTCCAGAAACAGTTGTCAACTATTCTGAACCACAAACAGCCAAGATATTTATTTCAACATGCATCATAATGTTATAGCCACCATAGGATTTTTCATTCAGCATGAAGGTGGAGGTGTGTGGGCTTCCTCTTCCACTGCAGAAAGACATCTGCAGTGACACAGGACTACCTCTTGCTTGATTTCAGATCCTATTGTGAATGAAGTGGGAACCACATATGAGTCACATGGAAGAAGTCCTGTCATCTGTCATTTGTCTCTTAAGTCTGTCCCAATGTTTGTGTTTCTCAATGTGTTGCACTTCCTCTTTTCACAAGAGTTGAAGTGCATGAATCAGCCATCTAAAGCAATGACATGAAGGATTTTTAAAAAGCCATAACTGCTGGGTAAAGCACATTATTTTTGCAATCTTAAAGCAAAGAGAAGCAGCGTAACCACAACACAACCTTTAAATGAGAATGAGAGGAAGTTAATGAATAAAATACTAAATTCTGTAGTTTAAAGAAATACTTTTTAAATAGTAACCTTTTTAGTTAAACATTTTTTTAAATATCAAATGTCAAAAGATTTTCTGCTTCTCTGCTGTCTATAGCTTTGGAGTTTCTTGTTTAACTTGACAAAACTGCATAACAAAGCAAACAAAAGCAGACCAAAGGATTGGTATTTGACGCCTGATGCACACTCGAGTCAATTCTTATCGAGCAAGAAAAAGATGGAAAACGTCTGACTGGTGTTCTCAAAGCAATGAGACTTCCCAAGATGACTTACGTCCATTGACTTTCTTATTCTGCCATGCATATCTGTTTATATATTGCTGCAATGGCTATCTATAAGGCTACATGTACTTCACATAGAACATATCAGCTACAAATATGGTTAAATGATCTTTAAGAATGAAAACCTCTGCCTGCTGACATAGCTCAGCAAGCAAACTGTTTGAGGCTCTGAGCCCCATTGCCAGAATCCATGTAAGAAGCCCAGGCCTGGCCGTTCTACTTCCAGTGTTGAAGAGATGGAGACAGGCAGACAGCTTGGAATTTATGGCCCGCCATCCTCGCCTAGTCACCAAGTCCCTAAAGCTAGTGAAAGGCCTTGTCTCAGAAACAACAAACAAGGAAGTGTACAGCACATAGAACAATCACACCCAGAGTTGCCCTCTACCCTCCAAATGCATTGAATGTGTGGATGCATACCTCTGTATGAATATGTTTTGCACATGCACAAGTACACATATATGTAAATATCCTCTCTCTCCATAAATACGCGTACACAGACACACAAAAACAACCCAAATCTTTACTTTTAAATGGACATACATACTTTTAATGACATTGCTCAGCCTGTATTTTCTTGACATTCAAGTTGTGCATTTGATTCTTCTGTGTGCTTTTTAAGTCTTCTTCAAGTTCCTTGGGCACTGTTGGCTATGTTGACTATGCGGCTGAACATTCACCAGTGGCCCCTCAGAGTGTAAACTTCGTTCTTTAGCCTGTTCAATGGAGTCTGTGACACTTTGCTCTCCAGAGAGAGCTAGAAGATGACATTAAATTGCTGACTAAAAAACAATCCTAGTGAATGCAGTGTTCACTTAGGCATCTATTTTCAGGAAATATGTTTTTCTGTTAGTGTTCACATTCTGTTAGTGTTAAATATTCTCTTTAAGACTGATCTTTTTTTTGCCTTTGTGTTGAAAAGCTGTTTCTAAACTGTCATGTTGATATTTATATGCATGAGAATTTATTTTGAGAAAAAGTATTTATATCAAAAAGAATGAAGTTCATAACAGATATTTATAAAATATACAATCTCAATCAAAATATTTATTAAGATATTCTTCATCCTCCCTTGTTATTTCATGCAATGGAGATAAAATGGTCACAGTTATAAGACGATTGCCTAGAATTTCCTTTTCTGGAATCTCTAAGTAACTCTTTTGAAATGAATAGGGTAATTAATTTATATTGAGGTTACACAAAATTATTTTATCTTTCTCCCCAAGTGGTCTAAAATCAAAGTGAAAATCCAATAAACCTGAAGTATTTCAGTGGCCTCTTGTTTATAGTTAAATGAATGTATCAGTATAGTCGCCCTACATAACTCAGTCAAGCTTAATGTGAACAAGGAGTCTGAGGTTTTTCTCCTATGATATTTCACCCCAATAAGTGAGACACGCCTACAGGAGACAGCAGGAGCAAGCTAAAGCCAAGGCCTGTCTTAAACCTGAGCCCATCAACTAAATATATCCCTGTCTGTACCTCCTAGGTTGCTTAATTTCGGGAGAGACTTGCAGACAGATTTCTAGCGACCTTGCCAGCTCTAGGCAAGAGTAACCTTCTGGAGGGGTTGCCTGTCTGATCCTGGGATCTTGGGAAAGTAGTCCTCATTTTGAGGATCTTGCTTTTCCCAAAGTGCAAGGTCTTCTGCTTGATTAGGCACAAATAATATTAGTTCCACCCAAGGTGACTGAGGTACATAAACCTTCTGTACTGAGACACCATGCTCAGTAGTATTTAGATTTGACTGTTTTTTGCTAGTTATATTTTGGATGAAGACATTTAGGCTTTGTCTTGGTTTTTGGTTTTTGAGACCAATTTCACCATCCTCATAAATTTCAGCAAAATTAACAACAAAAAAATGATAAATAGTTCAGAACTTCCAGCTAAAACAATAGGCCATTTCCTTTTGTAAAATCTGTTTATCATCCTTGTTGATTGACAGAGTTTCCGATTGTTTTCTAAATTATTAGTCTGAACGTACTTCAAGTTCCTGTTATGTAGTATAGAAAAGGACTCTTCTTTGCATTTTATGAACTCAGATTTGAAAGCTTAGTTGTAACAGGCCAGCGAGTTCCTTAATTTACTTTCTACTCTTTCAGCCCAACATCTGGAATAATGATTGCATTTGAAAACAAGTATCGGAGGGGTGGTTCACTTCATCAGTTCCCTTTGGTTCTCTGGTTCTCTGACCTCTGACTTACTTGGGTGGGAACATGGCCAAAAAAAAAGGACTATAGGTGATGGGTCTTCACCAGAAATAGACCCTTGTGAACTTAATAGCAGTGTGATGTTTGCCTTGCCTCTTTTTTTTCAATTCCGCTGGCAACAAACCCCAAACTGGGCTCTGACATTGAGTTTTTTTTAAAGCTTGTTTCAACTCTCACACACATAAGTAATGAGGAATTCAGGCTAGGGATTTCTGCTGAGGACCTTTGCTTTTTTCACCAGCTGCTTTCTGAAATGCTTGCAGCAATTGGTGGAGAGTTCCTTAGCCTTGCAAAGGTAAGTCAGACGTTTCTTTCCTTAACTTAAAAAAGAAATAATAAAGAAAGAAAAATTTTTAACTTTCAATTGATAGGAGATGACAGTATCTAAAAAGCAACTTATACCAAAGAAAGTGAGTCTTCGTAAAGTCAGTGCTATCTTCTAGACTTCATTTCAAAATAGATGTGTTTACCAAGCTTCCTATATATTTGTTTAATAGTATTAAAAGTACGTTCAGTGGCTAATGACATTTGAATTTATGATTCTTGATATCATCTGCAATTGTCAACATTAATTTTGCAATATTTAAAGTTATTTTAATCCAATTTGAGTACTATTTAAAATTGTCTACTTAAATATGTTTCCTTTAAATGATGACGATACGGTGAGCTTGGTTTTTGCAAATGACTTGTTAATCTTATACCAACAGTGTGTCTTGTATGCAATTTGTTATCTGTTACTTTTCAGTGTTATTAGCTTGTTGTTGAATTTTCAGTGAACAACTTCTAGTGACCTTGATTTTTCTCTGCATGATTAGGAGCAATACATGCATTAAATATACATTTGCCAAGCACTTTTCTTTAATGAACAAAGATATTTTATTTGCTAAAAAGGACTGGGTTACTTCAAACAATGACCTAAAGTTTAATTAGTGTGTGTGTATTAGTATACAATTTAATATTAAATGTAAAATGAAAAGGAAAATTAATGCCTTTAAAAATTCAAAAATTTTGTTTCAAATATTAGTAAGTCATTTCCATAAATCATAAATTTTAGTTTAAAGAATAAATAAATCATTCTAGATAAGTTGACTATCTAATTAAATGACATTATAAATAATTATAAATGGAATAAATTCTTTATAATTAATTTAAATTGTTTTTGAAAATGTTCCAGGCCTTTTAAGTCCGTTGTGAGATGATTTTAAGTAGGTAATGCCTTTTAAAAACTTAGGAAAACATTGTTGTAAATATTGTTTTGTGAATAAGTAAGAACAAAATCTTCAAAAAGTTTTACAAGTTGGTTCTCCAGGAATCTTTGAGAGTCTATAATTGAAAAATAATGTAAAAAACACTTTCTACCAAGATAATTATTAGAGCAGAACAATAAACTGAGTTCAGATTATCAGATAATAGGTTGGCCTGGGAATAAAATTAAATTTAACAATGGGAGTGGTGTTTGTACAGAGTGTACTGAAAACTTTGGAATTCATTTTGAAAGTACTGGTTGTTTCTCTTATTTTTAATGAAGATTGTGGGTTTTTTCAATTAATTTGAATAAATTTGTATTATTTGCCTATTTTGCTCTTGATTTCCTCAAGAAATCAATTATGTTACTATTTTTGTAATTTAATCCAAGATGTTATAGTTAACTTACTAAAATTCCAAGTAACATGGTTTGAGGGAGTGACTTGTTCACATATTCTTTTTATTGAAATTTGAAAATATTTATGTATTTTATATGATTATATTTAGTGGAATTTTCCAAATCATGCCATTGAGCAACATGAAGTAACAGCTATTCCTGCATTATAGTTGCTTAAAATGATATTGCATAATACCTCAAACTCATTATGTGTAAAACTTAATTTCTTATGGTGGGATTATCGATACCTTATCATGTCTGATTTTATTGAGTCCTTGCAATCTTGCTTAATCTACTACAAGTCAGAGAAAACAGAATCAAAGCTAATTTATGAAAACCTAGCAATAAATATTTATTTCCTAATTTCAGATTTCAAAACCTGAATACCTTCTAACTATCGTAGAATTTAGGGTAGAGAAAGAAAGGCTAATAGCATTCCTACTTAGGGTTAAATTATTAAAATATTTTTACCCATGGCTTGTATTTCCAATCTCATTTCATTTATGTGTAAAGTAGACAGAGCCTAGGTCATTGCTATGTCTCTCCATTATCAACAATTTAGGAACTCGGGTTATAGATAACATAAAACTTGATTCCCAAGCATGGAAAAGAAGGTAATACTTTTGGATCATCGACTAGATAGCCTTTGAATTTGTTGTTCATTGAAGAGATCTTCCGGCTGTTAAGTTTAAGCCAATGTGTCTAAAAAATCATTGGAAGATTGTGGTTCTCCCTTGTCCTGACTCTAAAAGACAGACTTACTTTGCAGGATTTGGGGTATTGTCTGCATAGTACAAACTCATTATTGTTTACTAAAGATTATCACCAAGACAAGTTTTTATTGTAATTTGCTAAGTTTAATTAAGTGGAATGATTTATTAACATTACAAACACCTGTTTGTTTATGGTGGCTGAAATGTTTGCCTGCATATAATCTATTAAGCTGTGAATGGACATATGAGAAATACAAAAGATTCTAGTGACTTCAATGTGACAAGGTATTAGAGATCACCTTATCAAGATAAGTTTCCTGCAGAATCCTTGAGTTCTGCAGTGATGGTTTAGAACCCCTGTGAGGAATAACTGAAAGAGAGGCCATAGTTCTTCCCTTCTTCTACCGTTTAGTTCCTCTCTGAGCATTTGTTTAATAGCAAAACATACGTGCAATTCAACGTGAGAGTTCTGTTTCTACACATAAGTTTAGAAAGTTGGCCTCAGGTCCTTCATTTCAGCGTGATCAAGTATTACCAGACAACTGAACTCTTTCCTATGGGTTTGAATTGAGTGTATGTGTTGTGTTTATAGAATCATTTCTCTCCAAATGCCAGTAGACATTTTGGAAGGTAAATGTGTGAAAAAGACATAATACATTTTGAAAATCCTCTTCTCACACTCATACTCAACCTGTTATTCATTAAATCTCCCCTCCTGGTATGGTCACATAAGGTTATCATGGGTAGGTGCTGCTCTTTTCTTGGGTAGAGAAGATTCTCCATGAAGAGAATGGCAATTTATGCAGAGTCTGGTGGCCTTGTTTCCCATATTTGAAAGTGGAAAAAGCTTTACATGTAGAATAGAAATTTTCATCTGTCAGTGGATGATGAAACCAATAAGGCCCTGTGTCCCCGTTTGACGCGGAAACATTTTCACATTTCACTGTTCACATCTCAGAAAGTGCTACCTGTGGGCCATGCCTCTTCTGGGTGGAGTTTCCGAGGGAACCCAGCTTGAAGTACTCATGGGAATAATTAGAGATTCTCAGGAGAATTCGCTCCACTGTTTAGCCTATTTGCCAGAGAGGCTGCTTATAGCTCATCCTACCTGAGGCTTTGCCCAGTCTTTCAGTTTCTACTTGCTTCCCCATGTAGTGAAAAGGCATTGTGCTTCAATGACAACAGGAAGAGGAAAAAGAAGACCACTTCCCTTGCTTCTTTTAAAGACCTTGTAGAATACAAAATCCATTCACAATTCCAGGAAGAGGAATCTGTATGTATTTTATACAGCAGATAGGAGAAAGAAGCTGATCCACCTTAGAGTCAAGACCGGTATGTACAGAGTGACATTTTAGATCCTGCACCCTTTGCCCCTCTTCTTTGAGAATAGTCCAGAGAATTCTCTGTTCCTGGTTATCCTTTGCCTTCTAAATTTCAGTACTTTAAGCCATAAATAACTCATTACAAGTAATAATCTTCACTAAAGAATGGATTTTAGGAAAATTAATCTAAGATATGAAATGAAATGGCCTATTGTAAAACATGAGCAGCTCTGCTATTAAGAAAATGTGGTTTTATTAGACCCAGATTTTGTGTTCCTTTATAGCTACATTTACAGAAAGTTGTTAAAAAAAAACACTGCTTTTCTCTGAAGATAAGTATGGATGGTTAAGATGCTGGCTACAATTGCTAACTTGAGCATTTATGTTTCAGATCAATGAAACACATTCTGTTTAATTTCAGGAACTATGAGAAAATATATATGATTTCACAATGAATTCCTCATTACTCATATGTCAAGGAACTAAGTGAAAATTAGTGAACTCAAGTAACATGTATCTTCCCCATTTTTAGGGAAAATTCAGGAACTGTATTTAGACACAATGTAATGATAATGATCAGTCATCAAAGATGTGAACTGGTGGAAAGCTAATGTCTTCCACTCTGTAAAATAGCAACCCATAGTTGAAAGCATGTTTAATAAATTTTCATTAATATTTAACTGTGATCCAACAAAATATATTTCTGATACTTCTGTTTCCTAAGAAATGTGATTCAGCATCAGTGGGATGTGTGGACTGTCTCACTTCAGTTTGAAGCAGAAAGAACTCAGACTGTACCCGAATCTTTCTATTGCCCAATATACTGATGCATACGTCCTGAGGTTGATTTCTAGGTTTACAGAGAAGTCTCCGTTACTTGGATGCTACAGTAGTGCTGTATAGCTCCCCATCTCCTATAGAAACTCTTTCCTATCATGCATTAGGATAATTCAATAAGGAAAAAAGATTCTGAAAATGTATCTTCACAACTGTATTTTAACATAGAATTGAGGAAGGGATGAATAAGGGCACATCTAGTTCAGAAGACACAATATTGTGATGTCAAGGTCATGTTATGCTCTACTTGTCAGAATTGGAAATGCTTTTACTGAATAATTTCTAGCATTTATTTACAAAAGCGTGTGTGTGAGAGAGAGTATGTGTGTGTGAGAGTGTGTGTGTGTGTGAAGGAGAGAGTGTGTGAGAAAGAGAGAGAATGTGTGTGTGAGAGAGAGTGTGAGAGTGTGAGAGAGAGTGTGTTTGTGTGTGAGAGAGAGTGTGTGTGTGAGAGAGAGAGTGTGTGAGAGTGTGTGTGTGAGAGAGAGAGTGTGTGTGTGTGAGAGAGTGTGTGTGTGAGAGAGAGAGTGTGTGTGTGAGAGAGAGAGGGTGTGTGTGTGAGAGAGAGTGTGTGTGTGAGAGAGTGTGTGTGTGAGATAGAGGGTATTGTGTGAGAGAGTGTGTGTGTGTGTGAGAGAGAGAGAGTGTGTGTGTGTGTGTGTGTNCTGTTCACATCTCAGAAAGTGCTACCTGTGGGCCATGCCTCTTCTGGGTGGAGTTTCCGAGGGAACCCAGCTTGAAGTACTCATGGGAATAATTAGAGATTCTCAGGAGAATTCGCTCCACTGTTTAGCCTATTTGCCAGAGAGGCTGCTTATAGCTCATCCTACCTGAGGCTTTGCCCAGTCTTTCAGTTTCTACTTGCTTCCCCATGTAGTGAAAAGGCATTGTGCTTCAATGACAACAGGAAGAGGAAAAAGAAGACCACTTCCCTTGCTTCTTTTAAAGACCTTGTAGAATACAAAATCCATTCACAATTCCAGGAAGAGGAATCTGTATGTATTTTATACAGCAGATAGGAGAAAGAAGCTGATCCACCTTAGAGTCAAGACCGGTATGTACAGAGTGACATTTTAGATCCTGCACCCTTTGCCCCTCTTCTTTGAGAATAGTCCAGAGAATTCTCTGTTCCTGGTTATCCTTTGCCTTCTAAATTTCAGTACTTTAAGCCATAAATAACTCATTACAAGTAATAATCTTCACTAAAGAATGGATTTTAGGAAAATTAATCTAAGATATGAAATGAAATGGCCTATTGTAAAACATGAGCAGCTCTGCTATTAAGAAAATGTGGTTTTATTAGACCCAGATTTTGTGTTCCTTTATAGCTACATTTACAGAAAGTTGTTAAAAAAAAACACTGCTTTTCTCTGAAGATAAGTATGGATGGTTAAGATGCTGGCTACAATTGCTAACTTGAGCATTTATGTTTCAGATCAATGAAACACATTCTGTTTAATTTCAGGAACTATGAGAAAATATATATGATTTCACAATGAATTCCTCATTACTCATATGTCAAGGAACTAAGTGAAAATTAGTGAACTCAAGTAACATGTATCTTCCCCATTTTTAGGGAAAATTCAGGAACTGTATTTAGACACAATGTAATGATAATGATCAGTCATCAAAGATGTGAACTGGTGGAAAGCTAATGTCTTCCACTCTGTAAAATAGCAACCCATAGTTGAAAGCATGTTTAATAAATTTTCATTAATATTTAACTGTGATCCAACAAAATATATTTCTGATACTTCTGTTTCCTAAGAAATGTGATTCAGCATCAGTGGGATGTGTGGACTGTCTCACTTCAGTTTGAAGCAGAAAGAACTCAGACTGTACCCGAATCTTTCTATTGCCCAATATACTGATGCATACGTCCTGAGGTTGATTTCTAGGTTTACAGAGAAGTCTCCGTTACTTGGATGCTACAGTAGTGCTGTATAGCTCCCCATCTCCTATAGAAACTCTTTCCTATCATGCATTAGGATAATTCAATAAGGAAAAAAGATTCTGAAAATGTATCTTCACAACTGTATTTTAACATAGAATTGAGGAAGGGATGAATAAGGGCACATCTAGTTCAGAAGACACAATATTGTGATGTCAAGGTCATGTTATGCTCTACTTGTCAGAATTGGAAATGCTTTTACTGAATAATTTCTAGCATTTATTTACAAAAGCGTGTGTGTGAGAGAGAGTATGTGTGTGTGAGAGTGTGTGTGTGTGTGAAGGAGAGAGTGTGTGAGAAAGAGAGAGAATGTGTGTGTGAGAGAGAGTGTGAGAGTGTGAGAGAGAGTGTGTTTGTGTGTGAGAGAGAGTGTGTGTGTGAGAGAGAGAGTGTGTGAGAGTGTGTGTGTGAGAGAGAGAGTGTGTGTGTGTGAGAGAGTGTGTGTGTGAGAGAGAGAGTGTGTGTGTGAGAGAGAGAGGGTGTGTGTGTGAGAGAGAGTGTGTGTGTGAGAGAGTGTGTGTGTGAGATAGAGGGTATTGTGTGAGAGAGTGTGTGTGTGTGTGAGAGAGAGAGAGTGTGTGTGTGTGTGTGTGTGTGTGTGTAAGCTTGCAGGGTTCAATTCTCTGTTTTGCCCTTGTAGGTGCCAGGATTCACTTGTAAAACTTGGCGTATCGTGCTCTTACACAATGAGCCTTCTTGCTGCCTCAGTTAATATTTTAATGATGTTCATACGGGGCATTAAATAACTTTCCAAAAGCAATAACTATGTGTTTTCACTTAGATTTAATTTATATTTGCTAAACTTCTATTGCTGTGCCCAAGTTGAGCCCCCCCTCCACGAGAGACCACTGGGATCCAGTCAAGTCCAGAATGCAAAAGCAAGGTTTATTCCTTCCAGCCAAGCTGGGAGTTCAGATACTACATACAACACAGCACAGTAGGGAGAGCTCCTGTTCCTCGTTTGTGGTTGACATTTTTAGGCATAAACCGAAAGCCAGGTTTACTTACGATCAAAGGGGCTGGTTTTGCTAGATACAGGGCGTGGGCTCCTTCTGCACACCCTCTTTCCCTGTAAGCAGCTACTTTTGCTTTTGTGCATGCCCCCTGCCCTCCCCTGAGCAGTTATGGCTGCTTCTGTCTCGACCACAAAGCTGGGTGTGGACAGGTGGCTAGATGCTAGGAGCACTTCGTGGTTTACACTTTTGCAGAGGTTTGTGTTTTTAACTAGCTCTTGATGACTCAAAGTTTCTTGAACCCAGGGCCTTAACTAACTACTGTTCAAGCAAAGTTTCTTTAAATTTTCCATGTCCTTACACTATAGTACACAGATTTCCTGTCCAGTGCTATGATCATGTGTCACACTGTCAGAGGCACAGGTTCTTAAAGAATTTTTCTTAAACAAGTCTAAGAAGTGCTAAGCAGACACAGAGTTTATCAGGAGCAAAGGTCTCTGGGTTATCACCCTGTTACGCAATCCTACTTGTGAGACCTTTAGTCTCCCAGGCAACAACTGGAGAACAACCAAGCACGGGTGAAGGACCCACTTCTGCTTCTTATATTGGAAACGACGGCTTTCACTGTAGATCATAATTGAAATATTAGAAAAGTCAAGAACGGCTGGATCTTTTCTTCACTGTTCCCTGGAAGGAGGGTGGAAGATCAGGCTTAATTTCATCTCCAGAGTCTTATCTCTGCCACACCAGCTGGGTCGCTCTGCTGTGATTGCTGCCCCACAGATAGGATTCTTGGTTTACAGCAGGTGCTCCTCACAAGTTCTTGGGTTGCTTGGAATGCTGTGTTTCTGGAAAAGTCTCAGCTTTACAACGATGTGTCAGGAGTGAGGCTAGGCAAAGGGAAGCGTCATGGGTTAGAGAGGGTGCAAAGTTGTCAAGGAAGATTCTGTACCATGTATTCTCCGCCGTGTTTGTGAAATATGGCTGTATGAGGTGTTGTCAAAGTGTTCTCTGTGTGTCTCAGTTTTCTCTCCGTTGTGTTGACATCTGTGTTCCTCTTGGCCATGGACATTTTGATGTGAAACAAAACTGTTGTGAGGATAAATCCACAGTAGACAGCACACTAAGGAAGGTGAAAGACCATCATAAGACTGTCACTGAACCCCAGCTTCCTTCTCAAATATTGATAAAAAGTGGCACAACTTTAATAATTTTGTTGCAGCAGGATCCAGTGATTCCGTAAATTGTTTTCTTTCAAAGTTGCATGATAAGCACACAAAACATGGCATCACAAATTAAACTGACTACATGATGTACATATTAACAATAGTACCTTATTTAAAAATAATTGACAAGGATCGCTACAGAGGAAAAAAATGAATGGCACTACAATTAGTTATGTAAAAGAATCTTTAAAAGTAACAAAAGGAAAACCTAGTGTTAAATCTATGCCCAAATGAAACATGTGTATACACATCAAGTTCATTAACCTATGTTCTATCTAAAGTCATTAGTGATTAAATTATAAGTCATATATACTTTTAAAAGTTTATTGAATATTTTTATAAACTTGAATGCCAGAAAAGTGTAATTTTCTTTAACACGTACAACTACATTTAAAACTATAGTAGTACCAATTTTGTGATAATGTGTTGTTCCTCTGCTTTCTTGTTTTGACAGGTAGCCAACAAATGATTTGAAGTTTGATTCTTTCTGAGCTCCACCAGCCTCTTTCTTGCAAATAGCCATAGCCGTTTGTTCATGAATAAGGTATGTTCCCATTGCCTTCATGCTTTGGCAGACAGGGACTATCAGGCCAACCATGTTTGGTTTTCTGGAGGATCCCTATCAGAATGATTACAGTTCTGTTTGGGTGCAGAATGTAGATAGGCGAGGGAGAGACTAAAGGAGCACCCTATGGTAGGGTGGGAGGGAGCTGGACACCAAGAATAAGTACACATGGTTCTGCTGAGATAAGATAATAATATGTTAATCACCCAGGGAGGAAATTTCAAAACAGAAAAATTAGAAAGGGAAAAAACAGCAGTCTCTTTGATATTCTCTGCCTCTAGTGGGATTTTAGGAGCAAGAAAGGAGAGAAAGGCATAGAAAACCAGCTTGGTGAGCCAAGCAAAAAATATTTGTTTCTCGTTAGTGGGCAGAATTATCTGTTCTGGTGGCATGCTTTCTTTGTACTTTGATCTTTCTGTGCTGCTACGTAAGCTCCTGCTTAATGACAATGTCCTAATGGCAGAATCAGGACACGCAGAAAACACAGTAATCATACCTGGCCGTTGGTGAGGAACAAGTGCTCCACCGCGATTCTTCACCGACACGAGGAAAATGGGCTGCAATCGGAACTGTGGGCTCATCACTGGAGCTGTCATTGGTGCCGTCCTGGCTGTGCTTGGGGGCGTTCTCATGCCAGTAGGAGACATGCTTATTGAGAAGACAATCAAAAAGGTATAGGCGACCGAGAAAACATGCTGAGCGTTTGCTTGTTCTATCATGTGTCTGCAGATGTTGCTCTGGCTGGATGCTGGTTTTGAGTTACCTGGCCGTTTTGTGCATTGGGTAGGAGGGGTTGAGACTCACTACAGCCCCACATGATGAAGTATACCTTGTAAAACATCACAAAGGAATGCAAAGTTAACCTCCAGATACTCTTATGAGTATAGTATAAATTGGACATGAATGTATTTCTAAGTTTAAGTATAGAAAATTTTGATAAAACTTCAGGTAGCAGTCATGTGCTTTAGCAGAAATAATTATGTAAGTGTTTGGAGAGTACACTGGCATGCTTTTGAATAGAAATAGTGTAATTTTAAGGATCTTTTTATAATAGAAGTTGTATTTTCATTGAGAAAAATGTATGTTTCTATGTGGGTGTACATGTTAAAAAGTGTTTATTATTGAATTAGGAACCCTGGAAAACTCCTCTTTTAAATAGGAATTATAGTCATTTCTAATACATAGAATCAGTGTGTACTCACCTGAGACTCTGGTTCTTTCTAAAGTTCAGGGAAAATGTTATATAGGGCACATCTTGTCATACATCAGTAAGTTGGAGTTTTAGCCCGGATTGGAATGATTTAAGAAGATGGATATGCTCATTGTCATCTCTCACCCTAGTTCATTTTAATTAGGTTCAGAGGCACCCATGTTCAGTTGAGAAGCTATCAACTAAGGGCAGTCAAGAGCCATAGCCAGGAGCATTAACCTCAGTTCCTAGACTGGTTTGATCCTAGCAACCTAGATAGACAGTAACTGTACTGCAGCGAGGAGAGTCAGACATATTAATATTAATTTCCACTGGCATTTCCATTATTACCAAGACCTTTTGTCTCTCATCCATTCTTTAATTTTTGGTGCTGTGGCAATCCTTGAGATATGAGCAAATTTCATGTCTATTCATAGGAGCATTGGCTGAATGGAATTAATGTAAAAATGAACTTCAATTATAGTTATTCACAAATAGATGTTACTACTTTGGGATTTTGCTTTCTTTTCATTGCAAATGCTAAATCTGTAAGGTGAAAGATTCTCTCTCACTGAGTTCCTTTACTGGCATCTCACTATGCAGAGTGTTGACAGTAAGAATTCCTACACACACACACACACACGCACGCACACACACACACACTATGTTGCTTGATAACTAATTAATGATCATCTCTTCTTACATCTCTCCAGCTATTTACATTTAATAAAATGCATGCTATATTTTGCAATACAAGTATTGAAATATACATGCTATAAACAGATCATACATAATTTTTTAATTGAAACATAGCCCCTTCAATGGCCTCTCCAGTTTTGCTTGGTAGTATTATTGATGTAGAATTACAAAGAAGGGTGTGGGTAGGAGAGGAGATGGAACTGCCGCTGCTCCGGCACTTTCTGTTTGGTCCTTTGTGGTTTCCACCTGGATCATCGCAGAGCATCATCTTTGTCAACACATGGACTGGAACTTCCTTATGAACAAAAAGTCACAGTCTCCCAGGAAACAGCATTATAGACTAACATGGAAAATGGCTGAATAGTTAATCTTTTCTTTATGTAGCACAATTGAATCATATAACCTTTCTTGAGTGATACATGAAAGCTAATACCATTTTATATTAAATCTTTAATAATTTTCTGCTTGGTTTGTCTTATTGCTTTTATTTTGTTTCTTTGTTTCCACTTTAACTTTTTACAGAGAGGAGAGAGGAGAGAGAGAGAGAGAGAGAGAGAGAG
>LOEQ01008423.1:42838-74867 GCA_001685075.1 Bramus lutescens | reverse complement strand
GAGAGAGAGAGAGAGAGAGAGAGAGAGAGAGAGAGAGAGAGAGAATATGAAGTTGAATCCATAGGGTGGTGGATAGGAGGGAAGGCTCTGAGAGAAGTTGGAATTGGGGGAGGGGAAAACGATCAAAATATATTGTATAACATTAAAAGATAGAGTGTTTCACAGGATTGCTAGAATAATAAGAGAGTTGGGTATAAAGCAATATGCTTAGATTTGTGAGTTTAAACACTATGAAAAAGAGTAACTAACTGGTGATGTAAAAAACAGTTGGTATATTGTTTTCAGAATAATATAAGAAACACAAATTTAGAGATAAATGTCATAAAATAATTAGTAGTATTACTAAGAGTTTCCCATATAAAATTAATTTAATTTTCATAAATAAACATGATATTATTTGATCTATTTTACAATCTCTTAAATCAACATTCCATCTTAAGTAGTAAATAGGAAAATTTAGAGACTAAATGATATAACCTTGAATACCATGATCCTAGAATTAATGTGGTTGGGAAAGGAAAACATAAAATCTTCAAAAGAATAAGCATTGTGGGACAGAACCTCTATAGAAGTGAGATTTAAATTACATTGATAGAAATGTCTTTGGTTACAGGCCTATTATATTGCAAAAGGACTAAAATGGTCATACTTTAGAAAACTTGGTGGATTCCTAGATGCATTGTTATTTGCAATCGGGGGACTAAATCAGGGGAGAGAGGAATAAATGTGACATTCAATAATATGCCCATCTAATTTGTTGATGGAAATAGATACCCAAAGAAGTGAAAGGCACAGAAGTTTTGTAAGTGGCTTGACGTGAACATCAGTCTGTATTCAAAGGTCAGAGTTCTGACAGATTTGATGATTGCTGCGAGGTTAGAGATAAAACTGAACAAACACATTGCCTTCTAGGGGTTGAGTGTCCAGAGGAGCAGGATTGCTTACTACAGACTTTTGCATAGTGAAAAGCGAGGAGAAACAGAAAAGAAGTTGGGTTTTATGAACAGGAATAGGGAGGATAATTTCTTAGAAGTTAAGAGGAAATGAGATATGAAGGGAAGCTGAAATGAAGTGTTTCCTGGTTGATGAACATTAAATAAGCAATGGTTAGGGACTGTGCAGTCAGCTCTCCTGGTGATATATTTGACGAGCAGGCATGAGAACCTGAGCTCAATGCTCAAACCCATGCAGAATCCCTGCCATGGTTGCTTGTACTTGTAATCTCAGCCATGGAGAGACAGAACCAGATGTCTGGGGAGTTCTGGGGAGTCTAACCTAAGCTTCAGCTCAAATAATGATTTCGCCTCACAAAGGAGTGGAGGGCTCCTGAAGACTGAAAACTGAGATTGATTTCAGGATACCACATGCAAGAGCTCACTATTGTGAAATGAGAGATATATGTGTAATCTTTCACAAAAGGAAATGGGAGATTGCACAAAGCTGGAAATGCAGGGGAGAATGGAATCCACCAGGATGATTTATTAAATTGATAAATTTTGGACAATAGTCTATATTTGCATAATATATGGTTGTAGTGTTCCTGGAAATTATGAAACAATTCACATCTTTTCATGGTACTTAAAAGCCCAGTAAAAATGTCTTTAACCACTATATATGTAAGGATTTTTCTCCTATATAATGGCATGAGATTAAGTAACAGTAGAGTAACTAAGTTAACATAACAACATGCATCCGACATATACCTCCACAGAGCTAGAAACAAAGGCTCACAATCAGTGATTTAGAAACAGAATTCAGTACATGTGAGTTTCTTTTCCTTTCCGTGGTCAATATCATATAGTTCACTTGCCAACTGGGATGAAATCTCTCATTCTAGATTCTTACATAAATTATGAAAGGCTAATTTTTGAACCTCTGAAATATGAATGCTCCAATATACATCAATACATTTTATTGCATATTTAATTGATTGTATCCTAATACTAAAGCCATTTGTTCTTTGTAACATAACTGTCACCAATAGTCTATTGAATTCTCTTTAACTTTGCAGATATACCACATAAATATTAGAAATTTTATTAGTTTATCTTAATTTACATACTAATGAGTTTCTTTATGATATTTTCCTACATGTGTAGAATGTATTTTGATCATAGTAACCCCTTATGGTCTTATTTGTCCCCTGTCATTGATATATTTTCTCAAACACTATTCCTACCTGATTTTTTTCATTCCTAGTGATAGGATGAGTTCAATTTGTGTTGTTGCCATGAGGACAGGGGGATTCGCTGATCCCCTTCCCATTCCCAATGAAATTCTGTGGGTCCATCCAAGGGCACAGAAAGTTCAGCTACTAAGAAGTCTGATGAGTAAAACAGCCATAGCGTGGCTGGGAGACAGCATGTCACCACGTTTCTTCCCTTCCTCCAGTTCCTACATGCCTTCAGCCCCTTCTTCATGAATGTTTCTGAGATTTCAAGGGAACAGTGTGATAGAGATGCCTCTTTCGAGGCTGAGCCAGCACTGAGTACTCACTGACACTTGCCACTTTCACCAGTTAGGAATCTCTGCAATAACCGCCCGGCCCCCTGCTAAAAGGAGCTTCTCTGAAGAAAGCACTGCTTGATGCTCGTCTGTGAGCCTGGAGGGGAATATTAAGAAGACAGTTGGAAGGGCACAAGTCCACTCAGCAAAACAAAAACAGTTGTTAGTGCCTACAACTTCCACAGTTATGAGCATTTGACCAGATTTATTGTAGGAGAACAGAATTCCCTTTTGGGGAGTGGAGCTTCAAATCTGCACAGAGTGAGCCTGGTCACTCCCACCATGGCCAACATACCGCTGAACATGCTGTCCTGCTTAGAACCAGTACAGGGTCGATGGGAAGCGCAGTGGGGAGGACAAACATCTGCCCTTGAAGGAAGTGTTTAATGCAGAAGATGTAAAAATCATCACTGATTAAGTAGCAGAAAAAGAAATGTCATGTAGTATTGTAACTGTCACATGACTGCATTAGACAGCCAATACCTGACCGCAGACTTTGAGCAGCATGGGAAGGAAATGGTGGTGAGTTTCGCTCTAACAGGTGGAGTCTGTCTCCACAGTACTAGCAGTGAGCACTTGCCGGATGGCTTCTGTGTGTTCATGCCATTCGGCCCACACTTCTTAGCTACTATAATTCATAAGGTGAAGACAAACCATGTTCAAATGTCATCCATATGTTTTGCTTCTAAATGTGCTTAGTTCATATGGCCCAACATATCTAATCTTTACATTACGAGGAAACTAAGATATAAATAACTGGAATAATCTGTCTGAATCCACACAGATTTCAAGTATCTAATTTCTAGGGTAGTATCTAGTTTCACTGTGTACTGAGTGTTCTATCCATGATTCTCAGTTTTTATGGGCTCTTTGGGCATTAAGGCATTTTCTTTAAATTCTTGTGCTTCCTCTACTCCAGTACATAAAAACATTAAGTTATCAGAATTATTAATTTAACAGTCATGTGAATGTGATACATACATTCTTGGCGTTGCCATTACACTACAAGAATACTCACCCACTTAAATATCAAAGTTAGTGTGTACATCTCTGTCTTTGAATGACAGCTCTTCTGCTACCCCGCCTACCAGCCAGAGTCCAGTGGCTTCTCTGTTCGCAGAAAAAAACAACATGTACGGTCAGAAACCATTTGAAGTTCATAAGAGTAGAGTGACTTATTTTCACTAAAGACTGAAATGAATCTGTACTTTAAGTGACTCAAGATCACTAATAGTTATTATCTTGGGCCTTATAAATTTTATGACCTGTTCATGCTTGGGGGGGGTTCTTTTTTCATAGTCTTCTGACATAGTTAAATCAATAAAGATTTTTGTTTTGACATTCACAAACAGCTTTATTTTAAGAAAAGCAAGTATTCTTAGTTTTGTAAGTCTGCCCTGATACTGGGCTAGTGTGGAAGTCTACATTTTGGCAGCATATCTTTCTTTCAAGGGTACTTTAACAGAAAAGCACTAGAAATCTGAACATCACGTGAGCAGCCCTTGTTCCAGCGGACTTGGGACACACCACGATAGTTTCAAACCCAGCCTAGCCTGCTACCATCTTCTGCTCTCTGGACTCCCAGTATCCTCTGCGTTCAGCAATAGGATCCCCAAAGACATGAAACTGGAATTCACATCCACCATCTAGGAGCAGAGCATGACCAGGGTGTGTGTGTGTGCCAGGGAAATTCAGTAACAGCACGAAGCAACAGGGGACTGGTGGAAGGGTCAGTGATGCGGATTTCATCAGCCCCTGTGATACTACTTGACTGGGCTGCACTTGCGACAGCCACCTGCTTTCTCGGAGGTTCAACCTCAAATGCACGCTACTGCTTCTTACCCTTTCCTGACCCCATCATTCTGTGAACGGATATTTCCAGGTGAGAAAAGAAAAATGGGTTATGTTGTCCCCGTGTTCATCGATTCCACTAGGCTAAATTTTTGTGAAATATGTTCCTTCCTTTTCTCCTTAGACACTCTTGGACCTAGGCATGCTTTTCAAATCACTTAACTGGAATTTCTACCAGCTACAAACTCTTTGTTTGCACTAGTTACTATGACTTCGCAGACTTCCTGTTCAGAGAGTAACTGCCCTGGACAGCTGTGGGCTAGCATCTATGGTAACTTTCTTACCTAGCCGACAATGAGATGGACCCTAAGGGGTTTTGTGACTTTCCACATGGTCTCAAGTCTCCTAAACAGGGGGCAGCTCATAACAGTTTCCGTTCCTTTGCTGTATATTTTCTTCTTGTGTATTTTCACCACAACTCATATACCTGATTTCCAATGTGTATCATGCCATACACAGACAGACAGACAGGCATGCATGCACGCACGCACACACACAGACAATATTCCTTCTTAATCTTGTTTTTTTTTTTTGAAAATTAGTAGAACAATGATAAATTAGGCAGTTATATCTTTTGGAAACAGAATCGGTCATTCCTGCAAACATACAATGATTTCCAGGGGTTATGTTAAATGGGATTCCAAAGAGGAAAATTCATACTTCTGTAATTCATCGTGAGCATTTATGGTCTCCATTTAGCAAAGATTAGTCTCAATCCCTTGAATCGCCCGACTTGGGAAGAAGGATGGGTTTTGGTGCTGTGGCTGTGTAAAGCTCCCAGTACTTAAGTTTTCTCTCAGCATTTGACCTTTGTGTCTTGCCGACACTGCTCCTCAGGATTAGAAGACTAAACGTCTTCGGTGTGATAACTTTTAGAATTAGCTTAGTTTCCTGTTTTGTTGACTAAGGAAATGTTGTCACAGGTGCATTTGAAAGCTTGCTTTAAGAAGCGACAAGGAAGGCTTTAACATTCTCACACTGATTCTCTGCATGAACTTTAACCAAGAGAGGGTGCTTTATGGGGACAACATTCCTGCTTTAAGTGTGTGACCAAGTTACACAAGTTCCCACAAGCTGTTCCTTTTATTCTAAGAATAACAAGGTCTTAGAAGATTCCGTATTCATTGTAAAGATACAACCCAAGCTTGTTTTATTTTCCACAGGAAGTTGTCCTTGACGAAGGAACAATTGCTTACAAAAACTGGGTTAAAACAGGCACCACTGTGTACAGACAGTTTTGGATCTTTGATGTGCAAAATCCAGATGATGTGTCATTGAAGAGTGACAAAATCATAGTGAAACAGAGAGGTCCTTACACATACAGGTGAGCAAGTTCTTGAGAGCGAGGAGTGTTCTCACCTCGGTTCTGAGTTTTCCTCCCAGGAGCTCTATTGTATTGAAATGCATTTCCTTTCTTGCCATTAGCTTACTTTTTACCTTACCTGTCATGGATCTTTTATCTCTAGGTTTAACAACTCCTCATGTTGCAATACAGATTTGGCATTCAAATGTTACCAGATTCTGATTGTGCAGAAAAGTATAGAACTTAATTATCAACTTAAAGCTATCAAATAACTGCCCTCAACAACTTATGGGTGTTTTGTTTGACACTTTTGTCGTGTTCCTAACTACAGTAAGCGTGTTGAAAGTTTTAAGTATGCATGGTGAACATTGTAAAATAAAATAAGAATCTTACAACTGTGATTGTCAAGGTGTGGCTCTAGGCCGGGGGCAATGGCAACAACACCAACCTCTAAGCCAAGGGAGTAGGTTTTAAACTCCTCTGTGTGTTTCAGATACATACTCCAGTTTAAGAACCACAAGCTAAAATGATTTTGCATAATGGTAGTTCCTGTAAGTGCTGAGGTCATCTAGGTGTTGAGATTTACATAGCAATTTAAACCTTCTATTTCCTCATTTTGCTATACCTTTATCTTAAGTGCTCTAATGGTTGATTTAATGTGATTATAAATAAAATCTTAAATGAATGAGTCTAGGAGAGATAATCGGTCAGAAACTAACACTGTATGAAGAATAAAACAAAACAAATTGTCAAAAGGGAAGATATATGTCCAATTTCACAGAGATAGGGACTGAACATCATTTTTCTGTACATATTTTCTTCTATTAAAATCATAGATCCTCTTCTTTTTAACTCTCAAAGCTGTCAAATGCACTGAAAAAACTACCCTAGCTGTGAATTAGGAATAACTTTATTTTCCCTTGAAAACACTGTTGAGTATTTTGTATCATTCTTCATACATTTATGTGATTTCCTCTCAAGGAGAAACACAACTACTTATGTGTAGTGGGAGGCTGCTAGTTAGTTCCCAGCTGATCAGCCCCTAAATAATCACACAGAAACCATTTTATTTGCAATATAGTTTGGTCAGTAGCTTAAGCGTATTTCTGACTAACTCTTATATCCTAACCTAGCCCATCTCCATTAATCTGTGTATCGCCATGTGGCTGTGGCTTGTTGGATAAAGTTCTGTCCTGAGTGTCTATGTCCAGAGCTACATGGCTACTCACTGACTCTGCCTTCTTTCTCCCAGCATTCAGTTTAGTTTTCCCTGACTAGATAAGTTCTGCCTTGATATAGGCCAAAACAGTTTCTTAATTCATTGACCAATAAAATCAATACAAATATAGAAGGACTTTCCACACCACTTATGTAACATGATTAGATTATATCCACATTATTGTATTCCTAATTATCTTTATAATCCACAGTTGTAGTTCCTAAGCATTTTGTACATTATGTCATTGTTCACTTTTTTTTATCCCTTTTAATGCACGTTTCTGGATTAACATCTGACACTCTAAATTGTGAAGACAAAGGAGTAGTTGTTGTAAAGTTCATGCCTACTATACCAACATACAGTCTATGGGCTAATACGCTTTAACAGTTTTCTCTTTAGTGCAAATATCACCAATTCACAACTTGGCCAAAGAAGACTGTTTTTATAACTGCAAAAAAATTTTATATTATAGCACTTATTAGCAAGCTCTGAATATCTAATTTCTAAGAAATATGATGGTATCTATGTTTGTATGTATGGTATCTAAGTTTATATCTATGAAATCTGTATTCTATGATAAGACGCTATAAAGTCTAAAATATATGCCTAAAATGACCAAGTGTGAGAAGAAAAATAGATAATAGAATTTAAGAATTTTTAATGTCTTTGTTGTTGTTGTTTAGGGATAATGATTCTCTGTTTGGGTTTTTTGTTTAAATTTTTATTTGTTTAGCAATAATGATTTTCACCTTTAAGGGTTTTGTGGGTCTACAAAGAAGTGTAAGCCTAGTTATATTCTCCGAGAAAGCATGTGTGTGTCTATCCTATGGGATTCATTCCTACAACTTATAGTCTAGCTCCACATAAAACTTAAAGGGGATAAATCAGGTACATCTTTTTTGTTTGTCAAGGCGACAGAGAAAGCTGCCAAGGAGTAGGCTTTATAGATACAATTTACAGACAGCAAGCTCTTCTTTGTATGGCAATTTCAAATTGACCTTGATGAAGTGTGAATCATCTTGTCTCATGACATCAACAAAACAGAATTTCTTTACCTTAGCTTGCTTAGGATCCTTGAAATAAATGGAGGATAATCAACTGCTTTAAAAAAATGTTACTATTTCGAAGGTTTTCTATATATTAGGTAAAAAGAATCATTCCTGGCTCTGAATTCAATTTAAATTGAGGTTGTAGGAAAATATGCCTCCTAAAGCAGAACCACTGGTTGATTTGGCAAAGGACTGGCAGAACAATGTGGTGAAGCATTTATTGACAATATAAGGCATGGTCAAAGCACAAAATTATCTGGTTTAATATCATAATTATACACCAACCTACCATGACTCTAATTACTATAGTCCCTTTGGTTATTTAAAATTTTACATTTTTCTTTGCTTTGGCAAGAATACTAATGAAAGCATCAAGTAAACATCTTTGGTAACTTATTTCCCTTAATCTTATTAACCAATACATTCCAAGGTTTCCTTTTTTATTTTAAGAAGAGAGTGATTATGTTCTTTCAAAAGAACTTTTTTAAGAGGAGACCATATTTTACTGATTTTTCTCTTACTGAGTGCCATCTACTGGTTTGAGGTTGTAAGTATTATTTAAGGGAAAAAATATCCAAAATTATTTAGGCTTTCTTTCATTTAGTCATAACTGCATCAAAGTTTCTGAAATTGCTGTAGGCTTACTGGAATTATTATTAACAGGTAGCTTAATTTTAAAATAGTTAATTTATGATAAAACCATTATTAAGAATTAGTGCCTTGAGATGTTTCAGATTTTCTTAGTTTGCTTAAGTATCTCCTTCAACAGAGAATAAACAATAAGGTATAACTATTAAAAGGGTCCTATTTTTATTTAAACCACGTTTTGAGGTAATATGGCCGTTACATTGCTTATTCATGGAGAAGCTAGAGTCAGGTGTGATGGTTTAACTTTGTAACTACAGCACCGGAAAGGTCGGCATATAGCAAATTTATGTCCTTCCTGTCCTACATAGTTCAAGGTCAGCCTGAGCTGAAACATGCCAAGAAGTAAAAAAAAAAAAAATACTGAAAATACCCAGTTACAATGTGCATGGGGACCCATAATCTGTATTCCACAGGAATTCACATTTCATATCAAACTTGTAGGCTCATGCTTACTTCAGACTATACAGTAGCTGTAACTCTCCTCATATACTTGGCATCCAGGTATAGAAAACTGTTCGGGGGATGTCTACCTTATTTCACTTTAATGGATAGCTTGTACCAATAAAGCAGTTTTTTTACAAAACAATATCTTTTAACACACTGCAAAAAGTATTGCAATTGTTGAGCCAAGAGACTAGAAATAAGAACTCAAGAGATAAAATGAAGGAATAGAGCTACTCAGGACCCCTTTAAATGGACTCTGTCGTTCCTTGTTGGTCTCACGAATGAACTTACGTCATGAATGTTGGATAGACTACACACTTTGAGAGGTCTTTCTAATATGAAAAACACACTCATGCTCTCTTACCTGCCTTACCCTCAGGATAAAGACCGCTATTTCATTATATAGCACTTTCATGTTTAAAATTTCATTTATGCTTTTATTACCACTGTTTTTCTCTCGCTGTATAATTAAACAAAACTCAAACACTTGAATTTCTCAAACCACATCATCATCATCTTCAGTACTTTGTTTAGTTCTTCTTATGTACATTTCTATTAACTTGAACCATCACATGGAATTACTACCAAATGTCTTCAATCAATTCCACTTTGGTCTCCCAAGACCATCATTTACGTTCACTCAATCCTCTCCACTTTTCTATTCCCAGGTATAAGACCCTTCCTGATTAGACTTCCAGAGATGTGGCGTTAAACAGCTATTTACTATTGTAATTCTGTCAGTTGCTGTAAACTGTGACTTGTTCTGGATTAAAATAGTTGTTGAATAAATAGAGACATTTGATATCTAGTGGTTACACGGGACATTGATCCCCCCCATTTTGTTGGTTTCTCTTTGTTTCAGAGTTCGTTACTTAGCCAAGGAGAATATAACTCAGAACCGCGAGGACAACACTGTCTCTTTTGTACAGCCCAACGGAGCAATCTTTGAGCCTTCGCTATCTGTTGGAACCGAGAATGACAACTTCACAGTTCTCAATCTGGCTGTGGCAGTGAGTGGCTAATAGCTACCGTGTGGAAGAGTGCAGACCCTGTCATAATTCATCTCATAATTACCTTCATCACTTGGCTTTAGCTATCTTATCACTTATAAAAAGCATGAGTTTATGTCATTTTGTCAACTAGAAAAATGACACAATCACTATATTCGACTTAAGTATCATTTAAAAATAGCTCTTAATTTGAATGTCTTCCTGAGGATAGAAATTATTCAGAAAAAATTTAATCATGAGTGGATTAGAAAAAAAGACACAAATTATAATTTTAGTTTAGCCAGAATTTGACAGATTTTGAAGGTTTAGTTGTACTTTAATTAAATTTAATTGTTAGCTTTAGTCCGCTTATTTAAGAAATGGCATATACTGATTTCTCAAACAGTGATCTATGTTTTGTAGGCTGCGCCACATATATACACAAACTCGTTTGTTCAAGTTTTGCTCAATTCATTTATCAAAAAGTCCAAGTCTTCCATGTTCCAAACTAGAACCTTGAAAGAACTGCTGTGGGGTTACAAGGATCCATTTCTGAGTTTGGTTCCATATCCCATTTCTTCCACAATTGGTGTGTTTTATCCTGTAAGTACCAAATATGAGTACAGTGTTATATTTTAATTATGGAAATAAAATGTCATTGGGGGAAAATTTATAGTTTTGCACAATAGCATTATTAGTTAATCTGAGAATATATAATTAATTCATTTTTAAAGTCCCAACCTTATATGCCATTAAGTTTTGCTAGTAAAAAATTATTTAATGAGTTTGACTAAACTCAATTTAAAAATTAATCAAATTTTGATTCTTAAAAACAACTGAAAATTTATTTTAAATCTTTGTATGTTGTGTTTAGTTTTAATTATTGGTTCTGAAGAATCAAGTTTAATATGTTTTGTATTAAAATTCAAACATATTGATCATCTTCTTCCTCATTTTCTAGACCTTTAAAATTTTATAGGATTAAAAAGCTACTGTGAATTTCTACTTGAGATATTCAGCAAGCTTCACTTACTGAGCTTTGTGCCTCAGTTTCACAGAACAGTGATTAGTGATGAAGAAGGTGTAACTTCCCGCTGTATGTAGCTGTGTGTAGTTACAGCTCTAAGTTCTGAGTTGCAAGTGTGATGCCAATCAAATGTCTCGCTGGATCATTGGTCACTGTGTAGAAGTAGAACTTCAATTTTCCATTTCCTTATTGTTAGTGTTTCAGAACGTACAGATATATACTAGTCAAATATTAATTTGTAAACCTGAAGGAATTATTGTCAATTATTATTTGAGCCAAATTAATCAGAGCTCCTTCTTTGGCTACCAGAGATGTTAATTTTGCGTGAATAATCTTCTTCCTTTCAGTGACCACTATTAACAATTTGAAAATTTAGAGTACTTTTACAAATCTGTTTTTTTTATCGTAAGTTTAGATCAACATGTCCTCACCAAAACATGCTAGGGACAGTGAAGAACACTGGCTCAGGTTGCTCCATGGTACCATGCCAGCAATGGTGCCCATCAGTCTCTCTTAGTTCCTTTTTTATATTTTATCTCAGCACCTAGCAGCTATTGCTAGGCAACTTTTATATTCTGCCATTAAAATATTTAACAATATAAAATGATGGTGAATGGCCCCTAAATGAGAAATGTGAAAGCAAGTTAGATGCACATGTTATGACACATTAAATAAGACTTGATATGAGTAATTTTTTGTTTATATTTTTCAGTACAATGATACTGTAGATGGAGTTTACAAAGTTTTCAATGGGAAAGACAACATAAGCAAAGTTGCCATAATTGATTCCTACAAAGGACAAAGGTAGTAACTTTGTGTTTTTATTATATGTGTTTGTGTGTGTATGTGTCTGTGTGTGAGAGAGAGGGCGGGGAGGGAGGGAGGGAGAGAGGGAGGGAGATACTAGGCGGTTCTACAGATCTGTTAGCATTATTTTACTGCTACTGCTATGACACCAGAATCAGTCTGTGAAACAGATGTGGCTATGCAGCGGCCTTGGCAATTGCAATATAGGCATTAAACCATTCTTCACGCCACTTTCTTGTTCTTACTTACAGTCTGGCTGACCATCAGCAGCGCCAACACATCAAACATTTGACTTCATTCATTCTCTTAGACAAAGAAACACAGTGTTAATTTTTATCTCTTTAGCATGTCTAATGTTACAGTGAACCCATACAATTACGTAATAACTAATTAAGACATCAATACAATCTATGAGGCAGGCAAAGAGATCTTTCCATGCCTTTTTAAATGAGCATATGAAATAAAATTCGTACACTGCAGTGTTGTGTTTTAAATGATCCCAAACAGGAAAATGCTGGATGAATCCAAGCACTTTTACAATTTCCCTGCCATGCCAATATTTTTTTCTACTGATAGAAAATGGAATTCGTATTTCAATACAGAATTAAATCTCACAATGTATCACCTTTGGAAAAGTGAAAGAACAAAGTATGTTCACAATGCCATACGTTCCTTTCTCACAGTTCCTGACAGTCTATCTGAAAGACTCCTTATTTATTTCTGTAAAATATAAAGAAGCCAAATAAGGAGAAAAAAATCTTTTTTTCTATTTATGCCATAATTCCATGAAGACCACTAGAGGTAGATAAAATTGTAAATTATTTTCTTAACAGTCATAAGTATTGCATCCACCTGCTCCCTTACGTAGTTCTAACATCCAATGAGTAATTGTTTGCTGCTGTATGCTTTTGCTTCTAAAGAAGAAAGAAGTTCACACTCACATGGTTTTATACAGAAGTCTAGTGGATAAAAGCAATTCTATGTGTTTCCTTCTGTGTTCATCATATAAAAGCTTGCATGTTGAACACTGTTGTACTCCATAGGTTTCAGACTGTAGAATGGGGTTGAGAAGCGTTGTCAATCATGGGGGGGTAGGTAGAACTAAAAGTGGTTGATCCATAGAGCTGTCAGTTTACTCAATTGCTTTAACCCCTTGTGCCCAGGCTGAGTATGATTGGTAGCAATTCCTTTGAAAACATAAGCCGCTGTGTATCTTGATTGACATCCCGGTAGACTAGCTGTGTTTGAGGAGTGTACAGCACTAGTTTCTCTCTCACTCAACATGGTAGGAGAAGATTCATGGAGATTTAATTCTATTCCTTTCAATCACTTCTGTATATATACATATATGCATATATGTACATATTTACATGAATTAGATAATAAAAGATAAATAAATTCTATATCATTCTAATACTGGTACCTGATTATGCCAAAGTGGGGAGAATATGAAACCTGCAGAAAGCACAATGCAGAAAAGGAAAACATTAAATATTTACATATTTTGAACTATATGCATCCAAACAGGTGCTCTTCTTTCTTCCTTTTTTCTCTGCATTCTATATCAGGGTGAGCTTATAATAGGAACTTCCCCCCAAATTTGATTCAATCAGTGTGAACAAGTGGACAGACTACCACATAATGCATTTCTTCCAGGGGAACAAATTCCTGAGGAGAGAACCCCAGTCCTCTCATTTTCTTGCAGAACTATGTCTATCCGAGTGGTTTCTATTGAACTTGGCACTTAGCAGCTTGTGTTTTAGATCTGTCCTGTTAAGGTTCCCAGTACTTCCTTTATTGCAGTAAGGTTAGAGGATCAAACAACCATGGATTGAATGATGTGGAGTGTTTACTAAATCCTAGCTGTCATCACCTCTATTCTTCATTACATTGACAAAAAGTAGTGTTTCAAAGAAGAAAGCATGATGTGAACATGGTGTTCTTGAAATGGGAGTGTTTGCTCATCTTATTTCTTTTATTCCTAAGGAATTTGTCCTATTGGCCAAGTTATTGTGACATGATTAATGGCACAGGTAAGAACCTTTGTTGTAATAACCAAAATGAGAAAATCTCACCTTCTCCCACAAGTCTATCTCACTCCCAGCCAAAGGGATGCTGATGGTTGAAGGCCTGGGTTTATCAAACACCATATTTAGGAGTATCTCTCTTTGGGTAGACTCAGGAAGGGGCTATCTTCTTAAAGTGACAGGACTTTCAGATTAACCACAGAAGATCAGTCTTGTTTCATTCCTAGAAAAGTTTTGCAAAAACACTGCTTTGTCAAAATTTCTCACTTAGTAAGCTGGTGTCCAACAAGTAGTTAAAAACAAATGTAGAGGTATAATTACTAGTTGATGCTGTCTCAATATTAGATTGATAACTTAGCTATGAAAAGATATCCTTTCAAAAAAGAAAGCATATCACCAATGCAGAACTGAGATTGAGGCGGTAAGATTGTAGAACAGATGCACCCTAATTTGGACAAGTTGGTTAGAATGGGCAAAAAGCAAAAAATGAAGGAAAATTAGATGTCTACTATCTGTGAAGAATATATGTTGAAATGGGTTCTCTAAATTAGATTGGGCATGCAAAGAAACAGATAAAATCTTTGATTTAAGATATAGGTAGGTTGGATTTCTTATTGTCCTCAAAGAAAAGCACAGTACACACTGTCCATTTGTCAAAGAAAAATGATTGTACAACACAATGCTTATCAAATATCATGAAATAATTCAAATCAAAGATAAGCTTTTAATTAATATGAAGCACATGCCTAATGTTTACAAAGTAGATGAGGAAATACTTACTGGGGAAACGGCATAATGAGGATAATGAAAGTTATATAAAGGAAACACAGGGGCTGTTTACCTTTTCCAAGGCATAATTGAGATTTGCAAGTTTATTTAATCCTGTCCTCTGTCATAGGGTGGAGAAGGCAGAACAAAGGCATTAATGTTTTCCAAGGCACTTCTCCAAATAATTTTTCAGGTATTGCAACACTTCCATAGTTTCATATACTTAATAATCTTTAGACAAAGAGAAATATAGCATGCTCTTCTTAAACAGTCAGGAAT
Organism: Bramus lutescens; assembly: GCA_001685075.1. NCBI lineage: Eukaryota > Metazoa > Chordata > Mammalia > Rodentia > Cricetidae > Bramus > Bramus lutescens. The sequence continues at coordinate 59,951 of LOEQ01008423.1, read as the reverse complement.
GCTCTGTGCGTGAGAGAAAAATCATTAAGGACTCTGTTTGAAACTAAAATTGATTTAACGAATGAATGCAGAGCTTTGGGAATTTAGTCATGGTGCTGATAAGAACATCAGGCATGAAGCTGAGAATATAGAAGCAAACTAAAGAAGTAAAAATGGGTAGAAATAGAGATGAGTACACAGGGAAAGATCCGTGTGAGAGGAACACTTGATATGGGACCAGGCGGGAGAAAATGGCCCCTGGAACAAAGATGCCAACGTGTGCCTGTCATGATCTAAAGCAGCATCCTCCTGCAGTTTGGAACATATCCTTTCATAGGATAGATGCACACTGAGAATATTTCTTCTCAGAAAAGCACCTCTCTAGGACAAGAACCTGAGGGGTCCTCAGAGAACATGGGGAAACAAACAAACATACATACGAACACATTCGAAATGGTGAGCTGGACTTGCAATTCTACATCTGGGAAAGTTGAGATGCGTGGATCCCTGGAACTCATTGGCTGACATGCCCAGCCAATCCAGTAAGCTTCAGGTCTCAGTAAGAGACCTTGGTTCACACAATGAAGATGGGAAACCTATGCCGAAATATCGTAGGAATGGTCTCTACGTGACTTACTAATATTCTGTTTCCTTTCACCCTCTTGAGCCAAGCCCTACAGTTCAAATCATGCGTCCCATGGTCCTACCAATACGTCCCATTCAGCTCTACTTAAAGCATTCCACTGCTTTTCTAGGCCAACAGTCTCAAAGTCATACATTTTGTCAAGAAGCAGCATAGTCAGGTCCGTCGAAGCTATACCAATTCCTGATACCAAGTCTGTCTTAGAGACAGCATGACCTTCACAACTCTTAAAAAGGAAACCATTTTTGTGGGGCTGGCTTATAGTTTCAGAGGTTTATTTAGTCCAGTGTCACCATGGAGGGGCACATGACTGCATGCAGGCAAGCATGATATTGAAAAAAATTAGAATTCTACATCCTGAACTACAGGGAGCAGTAAAGGGGAGCCACTGGGCCTGGTTTGGGTTCTTGAAACCTGACAACCCACCCTCAGTGATATACGTCCTTCAGCAACGCTGCAGCTACTCCGGCAAGACCCTACCTAATTCCCTCCCAAGTACAGCCATTTCCTGATGACTAAGCATTCAGATTTAAGCATCTAGGGGCCTTTGTTTGTTTGTTTGGGGTTATGTTTGGTGTTTGCTTGAGATAGGGTTTCTCTGTGTAGCTTTGCCTGTCCTCGAACTCGCTCTCGAAACCAGGCTGGACTTCAGTTCGCAGAGATATTTCTGTGAGTGCTGGAATTAAAGGTATGCGCCACTACTCCCCAGCTGTGGGGCCATTCGCACTCAAACCACCACACTCCTTGCAGACAGACTCATGGGCCAATAGGATCTAGGCAACTCTTCAGTGGAGATTTCCCACTCATGTCAATCTAGGCTTTATCAAATTGACAAAGATAGCTGGCACATCTGTGGTGATTGAAATGTGCTGTAAGTATGCGTTACCTTGACAATGAAAGATATTTTATTATATGTTTAAAACAACGACATGTATATGCTTGAATAAATGAAATGTAACTTTTTATTTTCTGAAGACAGCCAACCCACTGGTAATTTTAAAATCATATATACAGTTCATGTTTTATTTTTCCTGACTACACTGGAAAGAGCGATTTCTAGACTTTGCTAGGGTTCACATCACATAAAAACACTTGTCACTGGCTTGATCTCTAACAGATGCAGCCTCTTTCCCGCCTTTTGTTGAGAAGTCTCGGGTGCTACAGTTTTTCTCCTCGGACATTTGCAGGTAAGTTTCTGGAAGGCAGACGTTAGAGTTTTCCATTCCAGTCTTAAAGGAAAGCATGGATGGCCTCATTATTTACATTATTTGAAAAAAATGGACAAATATTTCTCTTGATTTTTTTAAGATGCATTTGTTACAAGGCTGTGCTAATGATTCACACAGCAAAATTGTTTTTAACTCTGAGGGTTTTAGGATATACCCATGAATACTGGACCCCACACAACTACCCCTGATCCTCAGTCCTTTCCCTGAAGATGAGACAACAGGCAATCTTTAGACACCTCAGAATTATTACCCTATGTATGTATAAAACTTCTGAGAACAGGGCTGCATCACATAGGCTTAGCTGGTGGTCAGAGAGATTATCAAATGATCTGTGATACACTAAAGGGGGCAGGGAGGTCATGGGCTAAACGGTAGAGATCTGTTCCATGCACACACCCCGCCAGGTGAGCAGCTCTTCCTCTAAGCTCTTTTTGAACGATGGAAATTTCATTTAAATTGAGCACAAATAAAGAATTTGAATAAGTCATATACATATTTGTTGCATAGAAGAATTTAACTATGAGAAGCATCTCTGATATGTATTCCCTGTAACAGTTCACATGTAAACCTGACGCTAGAAGATTTTTAAGAACTAAAGAATTTCCATTTCATACTCATGATTTTAATCATGGTATGTTGTAAATTGTGAAAACAATAACAACATCAATTTTTTTCTAAGAATTTAAAATTCCATTGGTAATGCGTGACTGTTTTCTAAGTTAAATCAAGAATATAAACTAGATTTAAGAAATAGAATCATCTACAGAATGGGATTCAGGCTCACAGTATGAAACTCTTTCTTCAAATATCCATGTAGGTCCATCTACGCCGTGTTTGGGTCCGAAGTTGACCTTAAAGGAATCCCCGTGTACAGATTTGTTCTTCCAGCCAAGGCCTTTGCATCACCACTCCAGAATCCAGACAATCACTGTTTCTGCACTGAAACTGTCGTCTCAAACAACTGTACATCATATGGTGTACTAGACATTGGCAAATGCAAGGAAGGTATAAAGATATGCTCATTATCAAAGCTCCTGAATATTTTTTATTTAATAATGTTTGGGAGTTTTATTCATAAGTTGTAACATACAAAAAATTAGAGCTAATACATAATACATTGTATTATGAAAATAAGCCTTATTCAGGAAGATACATATCACAAACTTTCTCTTATATGAAGAATATAGAGTCAAATCTCCCCTTCTCCTGTGTTTGTTTCTGTGTGTGTGTCTGTGCCTGTGCACTATGTGTGTCTCTGTGCATCGTGTGTATGTGTCTGTGTGTATGTCTGTATGTGTGCATGTGTGTGTGTCTGTGTTCATCATGTGTGTGTGTCTGTGTGTGTGTCTGTGTGTCTCTGTGTGTGTGTCTGTGTGTGTGTCTCTGTGTCTGTGCATCATGTACATGTGTATGTCTGTGTAAGTCTGTGTGTGTTCATCATGTATGTGTATGTGTCACTGTATGTGTGTCTGTGTTCATCATGTGTGTGTGTNTGTGTGTCTCTGTGTGTGTGTCTGTGTGTGTGTCTCTGTGTCTGTGCATCATGTACATGTGTATGTCTGTGTAAGTCTGTGTGTGTTCATCATGTATGTGTATGTGTCACTGTATGTGTGTCTGTGTTCATCATGTGTGTGTGTATGTGGCTGTGTGTGTGTGGCTGTGTGTGGCTGTGGCTGTCCATCATGTTTGTGTATCTCTGTGTGTGTGTTTGTCTATGGCGGTGCATCATGTGTGTGTGTGGTTTTGAAACTGTAATGGATACCATACTAGAGAAGGTGGGAAAGATAGGAGAAATTCCTGGGACAAGAAAGCTTGAATGAGGGCTGCTAGGTGGGCAAAAGAATCCCAGGGACAGGAGATGGATGAATAAGAATGTGTATCCTGACAAACCCCATAATTCGCTTTTTATTCAAGATTTAAAATGAAACAGTGGTAACAGAAGGTAACCTTCGTTGGCAGTGGATTTCGTGCCTTTTTATGTTATTCTGAGGCTTCTGAGATGTTTCAGTATTGCAAAACTGGCTATTAGGGAAACCACACTGCTACTATACCATGTTGTTTTGATGGTTGGGGAAAAAGGAAAACTCCCAGGATACAACGAGCTTCCTAACCATCTGCGATGGTTGTAACTTTTTGCCCTTAGAAAATAGAGAATAAAATTAAATATGCTTTCATTATGTCCCTAAAGAAAGAAGTGAGAAGCAAAGGCCTCAAAGCCATGCTTGTCTTGTTTACACACTCTGTAGAACAGCGAGAAGAAAGAAAGAACAAACCAGGGAGGCAGGCAATGCTGCCACAACACCACTGAAGTCTGAGAACATGGATCAAGCCCATATGAATGTCGGCCTAATTTGGTTTAGTGGTAAACATTTGAATTCTGGAATTTAATGTGTGAAGAAACAGACATCAACTGACTGCTTGATGAAATATCACAGATTTTATGTTGTTTTGCAGATGTAATGCTCTTGCCTCAGCATTCCAAAAACAAATGATATAGAAACCTATAGAAGCTTTGTGCTCTAGCAAATATTTTAAACAACATATGAAATATGAAGTAACCTATTTCTAATCGTCTCTTAAAATGTGTCTTCAGGAAAGCCTGTGTACATTTCCCTACCACATTTCCTGCATGCAAGTCCTGATATTTCAGAACCTATCGAAGGCTTGAATCCAAATGAAGAAGAGCATAGGACATACTTGGATGTGGAACCTGTAAGCCATTGTCTTATTGATATGATTTGGATAATAGTCTAAAAATTTAAGAAAATAAATTGTTTCACAATCTTGTATCATATCCGTAAGATCACTGGAACTGTCATTGAGACTAAGACTTATTTTCTCCTATTTGGATGTATAAATAGCATGGAATTCAATAATTTACTGTAATTACCTTACAGTTTTAAACATATTATCAACATTATTATACTCAACTGGTATTGCTTTTGTGAAGGATCACTGCTAGGAGGGACAAAAGATATTACGATTATATGTAAGTTTTGGACAAAATCTATGACAAGAAAAATGTGTAACAGTTTGCTATAGAATTACTATTAACATTTAAATTATCTTGATTTCTTTATGGTTGCAGTTCAGTAGTCAAACATTTGCCAGGTTTGTAGGCTCTGGAACTAGCTTTCAGCATCTAAGAACTGCAGGAGACTCATTTCTGCTAAAATAATGAAAGTCTATGACATTGCTTTTTACTGATATGTGTGCTGTAACAAAATAAAAATTAAACACATAGTTCAGGAACTAAATTAAATATCTGAGTTTGCCTTTTTATATTGCTTTACTAATGTTGATTTCTTCAAAACCAAATTATGTAGATTTGATAATTTAAACAAAACTTGAATGTTAGCTAAGTCAAGAAAATTCTCTCTCTTCAAATATATGCATGTATGTATGTTTGTATGTGTGTATATGTACAAGCATGCATTATGTCTTTCTCCATACATGTGTATGTATATATACATGCATATATTATATATGTAGGTCCGTGTGTTCATACATATGCATGTTGAACATGATTACATGTACTTAGTCAAAAGGGTTTATAGAATCTAATTTCCCAGCTTTAAGAATTTTCTTCCATTTTAAATTTAAATGGACTCTTTGTGTCCCAGAAAAGGCAAAATCTGACTATTATAAGAGAATGTTTTAGAACCTTGTAATTATTTAACTTTGCCCTTTTTAGATAACTGGATTCACTCTACAATTTGCAAAACGACTGCAGGTTAACATACTGGTCAAGCCAGCCAGAAAAATCGAGTGAGTCTCCTTAACATTGTTGCTTTTATGCAATCAGTAGCATTTCTTGTAAAAATGGGAGTAGATTAGTGTTAGTGAAAGTGGAAAAGACATCATTGTTATGCCATTACACAATTATTACATAAATAGGACATTTTTCACTTAAAGAATCACATCTAGTTCTTGTTAAATGGCCTTCAGATGTTTCAGCTACTGTTAGTTGGATGTAATTGGGGGCACCTCTTACATACATGATATCCAATTATGACTACTGCAGTAACTTCTAGGTCATATACTTTTTAGATTAAAATTTATACCTATAAACCAATAATCTAATAAGAAATCTGCATTAGATTATATGAATGGAGAGTCTGAAAAACATCTGTGTTAAAATTGATTCATTGAACAGAACGAAATCAAGGAACTTGAACAATCACAAGACTAACTGAATTCTGAAAATTTATTCATTTGAAACATATTTTACATATGTAAAAATATACCAATAATTTTTTTGCCGTGTATTATAGAGCATTGAAGAATCTGAAGAGAAATTATATTGTACCTATACTTTGGCTTAATGAGGTTAGTATTTCATTATTCATTAATAACAATTTTCTGTAAATCTTTTGGTATTTAAAATGACATGTGTATGATAATATTTGAGGATGTATTTACATTCTCTATAAATATGATTTTATACTTTGTTATATTTATTAGAATAAAAACTATATTACACAGAAGTGTTTGATAAGTTTTATGGTTTATTTTTTAGACAGACAAATACTTTTGCATATTTTACTTGTCATAGTAAAGAAAGAGACATGCATACATGTAATACTGCAGAATTCAAGACTCGTTGAATATAACAGTGGTAGTAAAAAATCAATTATTCCTAAACAGGACATATTAGAGTAGATTGACAATTGACTGATAAGCTATTTCCTGTGAACTGCTAAAGTGATTAATCACAGAATTAGAAAGCGCTTGGCATAAACCCTCACAGCAAGTACAGCCGCTGACACCAGGAAGCAGAATTAGGAAAGCTGCGGAATATTTCAAAGAATTCCTAAGATCAAATGAATGCCAGTTTGCTGCTGAGTTCTATCGAGCATGATCAACGTGGGACGGGCATCTCTACCATTCCCTGGCTTGTGCAGTGTGTCTACTTGTAGATGCAAAGTGAATCTTACTGACTTGCTGATGCGGCTGATACTTACGCATGGGTTTAGAGAAGAGGATGGTATAGACTTATTTTGTTTTATTAATTTACTCCCATAATATTAATTGTCAACTTGATTCCAGACTGGAACTATTGGCGATGAGAAAGCAGAAATGTTCAGAAGTCAAGTGACTGGGAAGATAAACCTTCTCGGCCTGGTTGAAAAGGCCTTGCTTGGGGTTGGAGTGGTGATGTTTGTTGCTTTTATGATTTCATACTGTGCTTGCAGATCCAAGAGTGGAAAATGAGTAAGTACTCCGGAGCAGTGTGTGTGCTTTAAAATATTTCAATCTTATCAAAATGGTCATACATTAGGGCAAAAATATTTTCAGACATGGTTAGTCAAATATAATACCTTAATAAATATCTCAATCTTGATAAGTTTGTAAATTAAGAAACAAATGATTGAAATTATGACCATTGTAAAATTAGTGCAAATATAGCTTTTGTTCAAATTTAGACTTACTCATTTATTTTATTTTATGTCAATTGTTAAAAATTACAAATAATTTGTGAAATTACAATTACAGAATTTCAGTAGGTTGGAAACCATAAGAGCAAGACAAAAAGATGAAGATGCAGGCATGTATAGATTTTCATGACACTCAGAGGTCAACAAACTATCTTCATAAACTTTAGATGTACATGTCGGCCAAGTCTATTCCCAGTCATGGGTTAATACCATGATATTCTGATGACAAACTAAAAACCACTATGTGAAAATTAGAACATAACATTGCAAGAAAATCAGCTATTCAATTAATCGAGTCACCCAGTTTAAAGAAAAAGTAGGTGATGGTAGATTTTATTTATGAGTCCTGGCAAAATTGCAGAGGGTGTTCAAGGCACAGTCATCTAGATATTAGTGCCCATGTTGTTCTACATTAAGAAAAGTGAAAACTGAAGGTCCCTACCCTGGCCCAGAAGTGAAGTCACTTTGAAGGAAAAGTCCCCAACCTTCCCTCCCCAAATGCAGCATGAGTAGAAAACGCTTGGTTTGAAAACTCACAAGTTCAAAATAACTCACTTCATTCTGCCAAAGCTAAAGATTGGTCATAGGTTGTCTTACGTAGAAAATTTTGAGTTTGACATCAATCACTGATATTGAACAAATACTGTTCATACTAAACATTTTAAATACATAATTGAATTTTATGTTTGCAATCATCTGAATTAATATATCTTCTGGAGACATTCTAGAAAATCATAACAACTATCAAATATCTATGGTGAAATCTAAGTTAATCATATTATTGTTTTGAGAAATAATGCAGAAGTTAGTTACCAGTATTTTATGGAAAATTGAGCATTTTTATTGAGGAAGGCAATTCTGGATCCTTTCTGCCACTCTTTCTAAAATTGTTTGCATAACGTGTGTTTAAAATGCTAATGTAGCATATCCACATTTTAATAATTAAAATTACAGCTGGGGAGATGTTGGGGCACTTAAGAGCATCATTGCTCTTTCAGAGAACGCCAGGTCCAGGGAGCTGATGCCCTCTCCTGGCCTCCACTGTCATTGCATGCTCATAATGATACATAGATATTCATGCAGACAAAATACCCAGACACATGAAATAAAAACAACTAAATCTATTGCATAAAAATTATATTCAATAACAAAATATGAGAGAATTATTTTTCTATGAAAATAATTTACTATCTCCCATTAGCCCGAAAGTGAGTTATGATGTGTATTCTTATGTCTATAATAGATTAAAAAGACTACTAAGTTTGATCAAATCCCTGTTCAAGTACAAAAGAATGCTTATACAAGTTATGATTTTGTTTACTTGCATGAATAACTTCATCATTGCTTAATGATCCTTGGATGTAAGTTTCCTTAGGTTCATATATGACAAACTGATAAAAAGAATTCGAAGCTCCTAATGTCTTCATCACCGTCTTTGTTTCATCACGGCCATGTTTGTTGAAATAATCATTTAGGGACATTGTAAAATTTATGTCTCTGACTAAATCTGTGGACAATTATAAAAGGAGACAGTCATTTAAAAAGTAATAAAGTATTAATGAGAATGTGGTTTATCGCATACATTGCGAGGGGAATACATGAAGCTCAGTTCGAATCTAGTGACATACGCACCCCTCCGTGGAAGACAGTCTCTAGTGCATTGTGATGCTCGGCAGCAGATTTAATTAGCTACCCTCCCTGGTCTTATTACGTTCAGCTCCTAGGAGTTATGGCTCAGGTTGCAACGTGCCATTCTTGAATGGGAACATGTGTCCCTCGACGGCGAAACTCTTATAGACCATTTCTCTTTAGCTTGAAACATTGGGCTGCGTAATTGAGAACGTATCATGACTATATATGAAAAGATTATTTTAGCTTTTTATTACCTCACTGCTTTCTGACTGGCAATGTTTTTTTCTCTGCTTTACAGGTAGTAAACAAGCCTACATTGATTAACCGGATACATAAAGATCTTTGATAAAATCAATCTATAAATGAAGACTTAATATATACTTTGGGTTTTTTTTTCACATAACACTCCTATCTTTAGTTTAAGAAATGGTGATGTGCTCTCTCTCTTTCTCTCTCTCTCTATATATATATGACATAATATTATATAATATATATAATATATATGCACTAATCAAAGCATATATCAAAGGGATTAATATGTCACTATAGTCTATATTTTTAATAAAATCCAGCACTTTGTAAAGTCCATCATTTGTAACCCTGAGTGGACTTCAGCTTCTACAGAAACAGTTATTCTTGTTTGGTTCTGATTTATTGGTGTGCTCCTGATAGCAAATTTCAAGAGTGTACATTCTAAGCAATTTTTCTTTTCCTCATTGGAGGGAAAACATTTTCATGTATGGGGTGCCACCTTCATTTACAGCAAATGTACCTTGGGACTGTTAGCACATAGTATCTCATAAGTATGAATTAGTTCAAAGGATATTTAAGAATGGAAAATGAACAATTGGCATATGAGCCATTGATTATACATTGTTTAAGTTTCTTCCTCTCTAGAGTCCTTGGCACAGTGAAGTCAGATATCACAGCGATTTTTTTACTCTCTAACACTAAGTTTATATGTTTTGTCTCTTGTCATGAAACGGACATTTCTAGCACACTTTAGCTCCTCCTTTTTAAACTATGTTGTCTTATCCCATGCTGCATTGTTCTTCAGAAATTGAGTAGGCTTTCCTCTTTCTTCTTGCCTGCAACTAATGTAAGGTCAGAGAGCTGTTATCGTATTAAGAGATGTAAATGATAATAAAAGAATTATTTTATGGAATATTACAAAAGCTAGAATGTGCTTTAAAATGTATTTGTGGTACTATCTCCTGCTTTCATAGTCACGTAGAAAGGAATGTTTGTATTATTAAAAAGCATTGTTCCTTATATTTAAATTTTTGTCCAGTTCCTATTGCATCACAAAATCTCATTTCCTGTGGAAGTTATTCTGTCTAAAGCCATATATCTTTCTGCATTATTTAACCACTCTGCTATGTTTTAATCCAATTGGAAAGGACATTTGGTTCTGTTTCTAACAGCACCGTGAGCCTAGAGGCCAATTTCTTTCCAGTGGGAGACATATAAATAGATTATTCTGCTTTCTTTAACAGTGTGATCTATAGTGAAGAATATTAGTCCCAACAAATTCTAATGTAGAAGAGTAAATACAAACAACCAGCTTGTGTTTTATGCGTAGAAAGATAAAAGGAAATAAGAGACACCTCCCCTGTCTAGATACAAAAATCATCAAGATTAATATGACATCTTGGAGATACAATCAGGTACACATATAAGCATGGATTTGAAAAAGATCAAGAAAGAGTATATAAGAGGGGGTTTTAAAGGAGAAAGGGTAATGGGGGAATGAAGTAATTATACTAAAAACCTCAAAAATAAAAGAAACAATTTACATAAATAAATGGCAAAATTTGAAGCTTTTTAAAAAACTATAACAACATCTAGATGCAAGTTTTCAGGTTAATTTTTACAGTCCTATTAAAAACCTCCAGTTAAGCTAGCCCCCTCTTAGGAGGAATGTCTCATCTCTTGGAGATGCTCAATGCATAAAGTCTAGTGCCTCTTCTTTTAATTAGGATGGAGAATAATCCCTCTTAAGACACTGACAGAAGTACCTTCGCCCGAGTTTAGAAACAAGGGGTGAGGTCATGACACATGGCTGCGAAGTTCATTGGGTGACACTCAGCTCTCCCTGGGAAGGGGAAATAGAAGAGTCTGGGAGTGCACTGAGGGCAGGTAGGTGATCAGATGGGAGTCAGAGGGAGAGAGTACTGAAAGAGACTCCTGGAAGGAGGACGGCACTTCAGGGTCAGGTAAAAACCTGGTGCTAGGGACTATCCCACCAATCTACAACCATGACCCCAGCTCAGATTCCTAGCAATGACTCATATGTAGTCTGAACTGGCCATCTCCTGTGTCCAGATTGCTGCCTGTCCAGTTGCCATCAGAGAGGCTTCATCCAGCAACTGATGGAAACAGATGCAGACCCACATCCACACATTGGCTGAGTTTGGAAAAATCCTGCTGAAGAGGAGGAGAAAGGATTGTAGGAACCAGAGGACTCGAGGATACCACTAGAAAACTGCAGAATCAACGCACAGTGCTCATAGGGACTCACAGAGATTGAACTGAAAACCAGGGAGCCTGCATGGTACTGACCTAGGCACTGTGCGTATATGTTACAGCTGTGTAGCTTGGTTCTCATGTAGGATTCCTAACAGTGAGAACAGGGGCTCTATCTGACTCTTTCACTGGTTTTTGAGACCCTATTCTGCATGCTAGGTCACCTTAACCAGTCTCAATACACGGGGAGGTGTTTAGTCCTACTGCAGGGGTGTGGTAACTGAGGGCATGGGGGAGGAACTGGGAGAAGAGGAGGGAGGGAAAACTGCAGCCAGGATTGAGAATAAATGAATAAATAATGTATTTAAAAATAAAAGAAAGATGCATTGAAAAGAATAGAAAGAACAGTACGGATTACCCACCTCATGTTGTCTTCAAACCCAGTGATAATAGCATGGACAGAAAGAATTTCAATCTGTGGGATAGGAAAGCATAAACTTTGGGCTTTGCTATAGATTTTAACATCAAATGTACCACAGGAAAGCCTAGCATTGGGAGAACCCTGTCCCCCATGTCCCTAAGGTGATACAGTCTCCAAGAACAGTCAGTGACTGTCAAGTTCATCTGTACAACAAGGGGAACTCATTACAGCCTTTAATGAATCTAGTTACTAGGAAATTACAGTGACTTTGTACGTCAGGAGGAACTCAGGGAGTGGGTGTGAGCTTCAGATATGTCGGTCCCACAGGTCTTCTCTGCAGTTTCATGGACCTGGGCTCCTAAGAACACTGGAATGGTCAAAGTGGCCCAGAAAGCGGCAGTCAGCTCTGCATTGATTCTTGGGATAGCATTTAATCACATTTTTCCTCAAAGGTAGTCCACAAGGAATGGAAAAATTGTTTCCTCAAGTGTGTAGACCTTGATGCAGGGTCATCACCTTAAATCCAGCAGGAATCATGATAGTACCAATGTGTGGAAAGATGGGGACATGCACAGATTCTTTGATAAGAAGACAAAATATCCCCATAGAAATTGTAGCAGCTTAAAGATGTAACGAAACAATTGGACTCAACAAGAACAAGCTATGTGAATAAACACAAGTTTGATAGAGATTGAAATATCAATAATATTCCAAATTTCTTGGAGCAGAAAAATAGAAAGAGCATGTTCAAAATTTTCAATAAGCTATATCAAGATCAGACTTGCTAAGCTAAAAAAAAATGTAGAATCCGGGTGACATGTCACTAGAAAGTGCAAAGCTCCTTCTACACCAAAGGGCTCAACTATATGAAAGTAAAAATAGTGTATATGTATTGGACCTGCACAGATTTTTATTGTTATACCCTAAATAGTGCAATAATTATTTCTTATAAGTATTCTCAAAGTACCCTGCAGTGTATGAAAGGAGGTCATTAGGATATAGGCAGATGATATGAAATTGATACAAGGGATTTGCGCACTTGCAGCTCTTATATCGGATGAAGTCCCAGGGTCTGTACACATATTCCTGAAGAACCCTAGAATCTAATTAAACAAACAGAAAATAATGAAATGCCATGAAGGAAACTCGGGTATTTAAGGTAAAACAAAATAAATGCTCAAGTCAAATAAAACAGGAAAAATTAAAGGGATCGTACACTTGCTTAAAGAAACAGTAACATAAAACATTCCAGACTACTCAGGCCTGGGAAGCTGGCAGGCTAGCCTTAGATCTTGACCTCTCTTCCATTCTTCCAAGTTCAATCCCCAGTCTCATCCCTTGATCTGTAATAGAACTTGTAGTTAACACTTTCTTTTCCATCCCTAGAGCACTAAGCGGATCCTGGTGGAACACCCTGCTTTCTGCTTTCTTCCCACCTGTAGACGCCCTCAAAACCTAACCTCCAAGCCTGTCCCCATCCTAAGTGTTGGCTACCTATACCTAGAAACACATTTTACCTGGAATCCCCAGAGACCACACCACACACATTCCAGAAGAACTTCCTATCAGTTAATACATAGCCACTACACCCTTCCAAGAACCAGCGAGAATAACAAAACCAAGGAATAAAACACATATTCAACAAGGACAAGACAAGATAGCAGCACCTAGAATTACAGTTTTCCCAAACCACGATGCCTAGATGCAATGTAAAAACACAATTACAGCTAGGAAAAAAAGGTTTCCACGGAGGCCAGAAATGCCTCCACGGAAGGTCCTGAGTATTGTGACATAGTTAAAGTGCAAGAAAAAGATTTAGTCCTCATGAATAAAATAGAGATCCTTAATGAGGAAACAAATTGATCCCCTGGAGAAACTTGTGAAAACAAAGACTGGAATGAAATGAAGAGAACATTTTAAGATCTAAAACTGGAAGTAAGATCAATAAAGAAAGCCCAAGCTGAGGGAAATCTGGAAATAAAAAAAATTAGTAACTCAAATAGAAACCTCAAAGGCAATCCTCACCAAGAGGATTTAAGAGATGGAAGAAAGAATCTTAAGCATTGAAGACACAATAGAAAAAAATGGATACCTTTCTCAAAGAAAATATTAAACCAAAGAACACCTAGCACAAAACATCTGGATTATTGGGAAACTACTATAGAAAGACTAAAATTGAGTATAATAGGAATAGAGGAAGGTAAAGGTAAAGGACACAAAAATATCTTCAACAAAATAGGAGAAGAAAGTTTTTCTAATCCTAAAGAACGAATTGTCTATCAAGGTAGAAGAAGCTCAAAGAACATCAAATCTACTGGACCAGAAGAGAAAGTCTACACAGCACACAATAATCAAACCACTAAACATATAGAACAAAGAAAATTTAAAACTGTAAGGAAAAAGTAATAAGTAACACAGAAAGGCAGACTTATTAGAATAATACAAAACTTATCAATGGGACTATAAAAGTCACAGGGGCCTGGACATACATTCTACAGACAGATGACAACACATATTATTGTACCCAGAAAAGTCACAATAGATGAATAAATTAAAGCACTCCATGAGAAAACCAAATTAAAATAGCATCCACCTATACACGAAGACCTAGAGAAGTTTGTAGAAGGAAAACTTCAATGTTGAAAGATTAACCAGAGGAAAGAAAACACAGAGTAAATAATCCCAGTCCAGCAAATCAAAAGGAAAGCACACACACACACACACACACACACACACACCCCTCAATATCAATAGCCTAAATTCTCCAATAAAAAGATAGTGACCAACATGATGGATATGAAAACAGCACCCATTGTTTTATTCTTTTGCAAAGACACCTGAACCTCAAGCGTAGACATCAACTCAGGGTAAAGGATGAAAAAAGATATTCTAAGCCAACAAACCCAAGAAACAATCAGTATCCAAGAAACAAATCCTTATCCAGCTAACTAAAATGTTGAGAGAAAATATCCAAATTAACAAAATTAGAAATGAAAATGGAGACTTAATAATAGACAGTGAGAAAATCCATGGATCATAAGGACAAACTTTCAAATCCTGTATTCCACAAAGTTGAAAAATCTTAAAGAAATGGAAAATTTTCCCAATACATACCACTTAGCAAAGTTAGATAAAGATCAGATAAGCCATTTTCACATTCTTTATTAAGAAGTTTTTGATACAGTCTTTACTCATTGTATATAACCATTCTCATCCGTACTTCCTCCTCTCCTCTCTCTTCCTCCACCGTCCCCCAGCTTCACCCCCCATCCACTCCTCAGAAAGGATAAAGCTTCCCACAGGGAGTCAACAAAGTCTGATACTTCACTATGTGGCAAGACCAAAGCCCTCCCTCCTATAACTAGGCTGAGCAAGTATTCCTCCAAAAAGAATGTGCTGCTACATGCTACATCAGATATTAGGCCTAAATCCTGGTCCTGCTGCCAGTGGCACCACAGATTGTCTAAGCCTCAATTGTCCCACACATCCCGTGGGCCTAATTTGTAATTTGCAAGTTCGCCCGGTATCAGTCCAGAGTCAGTTAATTCTCACTAGCTCAGGTCATCTGTTTCTGTAGGTATCACCATCATGGTCTTGACTTCTTTGCTGATATTATCGATCCTCCCTCTCTTGGACTGGTCCCTGGTAGCCCAGGGCTTTGCTGTAGCTCTCTGTATCTGCTTCCATCAGCTGCTGCTTGAAGGCTCTATGATGACAACTAAGAAAACCATCAATCTCATCATAGGGGGGGCCTATTTAGGTGTCCTTTCCACTGTTGCTTAGAGTCTTTGCTGGAGTCATCCTTGAGGATTCCTGGGAATCTACCTAGTGCTCTGTTTCTTGATGGCCCTTTAATGGCTCCCTCAATCAAGATACCTCTTTTCTTTCTCTCCCTCACTGTCCTTCACGCTTCATGAGCATCCCATTCCCTCATATCCTTCTCCTTCCTCCCCTTCTCCCCTCCCCTTCCACCCTCTCTTATTCCCCTCCTAATTTTCTCAGGAGGTCTTGTCTGTTTCCCTTTCCTGGGGGATTCACGTATGTCTCTCTTCAGGTTCTCCTTGTTACCTAGCTTGGCTATAGGCTTGTTATAATTGGCTTTATGTCTAATAGCCACTTATGTGTGAGTACATACCATGCTTGTCTTTCTGGCTCTGAGTCAGCTCACTCAGGATGTTTTTTTCTAGTTCCATCCATTTGCATGCAAATTTCAAGATGTCATTGATTTTCATCACTGAGTAGTATTCCATTGTATAAATATACCATATTTTCTTTATCAATTCTTCAGTTGAGGGGCATCTAGGTTGTTCCAGGTTCTGGTTATTATGAATAANATTTTCATCACTGAGTAGTATTCCATTGTATAAATATACCATATTTTCTTTATCAATTCTTCAGTTGAGGGGCATCTAGGTTGTTCCAGGTTCTGGTTATTATGAATAATGCTGCTATAAACACAGTTGATCACATGTCCTTGTGGTATGCATGTGCATTGTTTGGCTATATATATATATATATGCCCCAAAATGGTATTCCCATGAACAAAACAAGTCCAAATGGATCAAAGACCTCAACATAAAGCCAGCCACACTGAACCTCATAGAAGAGAAAGTAGGAAGTAGCCTTGAATGCATGGGTACAACTGACAAATTCCTAAATGTAACACCAGTAGCACAGACACTGGGAGCAACAATTTATAAATGGGGCCTCCTGAAATTGAGAAGCTTCTGTAAGGCAAAGGACAAAGGCACTAATATAAAATGGCAGCCTACTGAATGAAAAAAGATCTTACTAACTCCACATTGGACAGAGGACTGATCTCCAAAATACATAAAGAACTCAAGAAAGTTGACTTCAAATTACCAAATCATCCAATCAAAAGGTTGGGTACAGATCTAAACAGAGAATTCTCAAAAGATGAATTGCAAATGGACAAAAGATGCTTAAGGAATTACTCAACATCCTTAGCAACCAGGGAAATGCAAATCAAAACAACTCTGAGATACCATCTTACAAGGGTCAGAATGGCTAAGATCAAAAATACCAATGATAGCATATACTGGAGAGGATATGGTGTAAAGACAACACTCCTCCATTGCTGGTGGGAGTTCAAACTTATACAGCCACTTTGAAAATCAGTATGGTGGCTTCTCAGAAAATTTGGAATCAATCTACCTCACGAGCCAGATAAGCAATTTTTTAAATTTATTTATTTATTTGTTTACTATGAATACAGTGTTCTGCCTGTCTATATGCCTGCTGGCCAGAAGAGGGCACCAGACCTCATTACAGATGGCTGTGAGCC
>LOEQ01008423.1:32508-42785 GCA_001685075.1 Bramus lutescens | reverse complement strand
GGACCCCTGGAAGAACAGTCAGTGCTCTTAACCTCTGAGCCATCTCTCCAGCCCCCAGACAAGCAATTTTAACAGACCTAAAATCCCCAGTGAAATAGAATCAGTAATTAAATTTTTCTGCCTCCTGTCAGCCCCTCCAAAACCAGACAGTTTTATCACAGAATTCTACCAAACTTTAAAATAAGAGTTAATGTCAATACCTCTCTTAGTCTTTTATAAAATAGAAACAAATGGAACATTGTTTAATTTGTTTTACAAGGCTCTTGTTAGCCTGATACACAAAACTCATAAAGACACAACAAAGAAAGAGAATTACAGATCAAGTTCTCTTGTGAACATATATGTAAAAAATTATTAATAAAATACTTACAAACTGAATCCAAGAATTCATCAAAAAGATCATCTACCATGATCCAAGCAGCTTTATTCCAGAGATGCAGGGATGGTTCAACATATGAAAATCAATAAATGTAATATAACATACAAACAAACTGAAAGACAGAAACTACACGATCATTTCAATGAGCACAGAGAAAGCCTTTGACTAAATTCATGATGAAAATTCTGAAGAGATTAGGGATACAATGAATATTCCTCAAAATAATAAAGCCAGTTTACAGTAATTCCATAGCCAAAATCTCCTAAAATGGGGAGAGACTCAAAGCAATTCCATTACAATCAGGAACAAGACAAGGCTGTCCACTCGCTCCATATCTATTCAATATAGTACTTGAAGATCTAGCTAGAGCAATAAGACAACTAAAAAGTACACAAGGATATAAATTGGAAAAAAGAAATCAAAGTATCATTATTGCAGATGATAAGTATACATAAGTGACCTTAAAAATTATGCCAGAGAATTCCGAGAGCTGATAAATACTTTCAGCAAAGTGGCTGGACACAGATTAACTAAAAAAAAAAAATCCCCAATAGTCCTGTATACAAATGACAAATGCACTGAGAAAGAAATCTTTCGTAATAGCCTCAAATAATACAAATATCTTGAAGTCACTCCAACCATCCAAGTGAATGTCTTGTATTATAAAAACTTCAAATCTTTCAAGAAAAAATATTGAAGATGATATCAGAAGATGCAAAGATCTCCCATGTTTATGGGTTGATAGGATTAGCATAGTAGAAATGATCATATTACCAAAAGCCATCTACAGATTTAATGCAATGCTCATCAAAATTCTAATGTAATTTTTCACAGACTGTGAAAAAACAATTATCAATTTCAAATGGAAAAACAGAAAGCTCAGAATAGCTAAAACAACTATAAATAATAAAAGAACTATTGGAGGTCTCACCATTCCAGATTTCAACTTGCACTGCAAAGCTGTAGTAATAGAAACCACACGGTATTGACATAAAAACAGACCTTATGATCAGTGCAGTCCAGTTGAAGATGCAGACCTGAGTCCGCATACTTGTGGAGGCCTAATTTTTGATAGAGAAGCCAGAAAAGCATGCAGAAAAAAAAGCATCTTCAATAAATGCTGATGGTCTAGCTGAATAGTTGCATGTAGAAGAATGCAAATGATCCATACTTATCACCCAGCACGAATCTCAAGACCAAGTGGCTAGAAGACCTCAACAAAAACTAAATGAACTGAACCTGATATAAGAGAAAATGGGGAATGGTCTTGAACTCATTGGCACAGTAGATGACTTCCTGAACCGAATACCAATAGCATAGACACTGAGATCTGTAACTAATAAATAGGACCTCATGAAACATAAAAGTTCTGTAAGACAAAGGATACTGTCAATAGGACAAAATAGCAATCTACTGAATGGAAAAAGATTTTTTTACCAACTTCACATCAGATAGAGGATTAATTTCTAAAATATGTAAAGAACTCAAGAAACTAGATACCAAAAATCAAATAACCCAATTTCAAAAATGGAGAACAGATCTAAAAGGCGAATTCTCAATAGAAGAAGCTCAGATGCTTGAGAAACATGTAAAGAAATGCTCTACATTTTAATCAGTCAGGGAAATACAAATCAAAAGTATATTTTACCTATCACAATGGGTAAGAGCAGCAAAACAAGTTATAGCTCATGCTGGCAAGGATATGAAATAAGGGGAGCTTTTAGGGAGTAGTCTTTTTGTATACTTTGAAGCTATGTTAATCTCACTGATTTAACAAAGAACTAGTGGCCAATAGCTGGGAGGAAGAAGTTAGGTGGGACTTGAGGACAGGGAAAAAGAGAGTATGGGGATGAAGAAGGATGGAGTCACCAGGACTCAGAGAAAAACAAGATGAATTTTCCATGCTGAAAAATGGTACCACCATGTGGTAAAACATAGATAACAAATATGAGTTAATTTAAGATGCAAGAGCTAGTCCGTAACAAGCCTGAACTGTCAGCCCAGCTTTGTAATTAGTAAGTTTCCAGGTCATTTATTGGGAGGCCTACACTCCAAGAAAAAACCCTGCCTACAGGGAACACTCATTCATTGATGGTGGGAGTGCACGTTTGAACAGCCTCTGTGGAAATCAGTACAGCAGTTCCTCATAAAGATGGGAATCAGCGAGGTGGTGGCAGCACACGTCTTTAATCCCAGCACTGAGGAGGCAGAGGCAGGTGGATCTCTGTCAGTTCTGGGTTTGTAAAGTGAGTTCCAGATCAGCCAGGGCTACACAGACAAATCCTGTCTTGAAAAACCAAAATGAATAAATGACTAGATGAATGAATGAATTAATGAATAAATAAATAAATAAATAAATAAATAAATAAATAAATAAATAAATAAATAAATGATGGGAATCAATCTAACTCAAGACCAGTGACACCACTCTTGGGCTCCTAACCCAAGGATGCTCCACCCCTCCACAAAGACACTTGCTCCACCACATTCAGCTTTATTCATAATAGTTAGAAACAGGAAACAACTTAGATATCCCTCAACAGAAGAATGGGTAAAGAAAGTGGTACATTTACACAATGGGGTAGTGTTCAGATAATTAAAGAAAAAAAGGCATAGTAAAATTTGTCGGCAAATGGATAAAACAGGAAAAACATCATCCTATGTGAGACAACACAGATAAAGAAAGACAGTTGTGGTATATATTCACTTATAAGTGGATATTAACCATTAATTAAAGGACAACCAAGCTACATCTTGTAGACCCAGGGAGGTTAGGTAAAGAGGAGGGAATATATAGGAATATAAGAAATCTCCTGGGGAAGTTGAAATACAGTAGATTTTACAGGCAGACTGGGAACCAGTAGGAACAAGAGTTAAGGGGTAAATTAGGTGGGGGAAGATAAAGGGAAAAAGTGTAAGCAGGGATTACTGGAATTGGGGACCACTTGCGGGTGATGTGTAGCCTTACACAGTACATTGAAAATTTCCTGGAATTGACAAAGATTATCTTAATGAGGACATATAGTGATGGGGGATACAGAGTCTCAACTGACTATTCCTTGTAGCCAGGTGAAGCTTCTAGTAGCAGGACCAGGTTGCATTTGAGTTGTTGCCCAAAGAGAACCCAAGGAAATTCACAAATAACCCAGGCTACTGCTAAGATCAAGGCAAACTCTCCACAAACTGACAGCAGGGCCCATTGATGAGAACACCCACACAGCTCACTGAACAGGAGAGGTCACCTGGTACCTACATGGAGCCCTAATCCCCTATGTTCTAGTCTCTTGGTACAGGAAGGCACTCTGTAGGATATAGAAAGAGAAACATGGATACCAACCCAGCCACAAAACCTTTGATCTATAATCTGCTCTGCCTGAAAAGTATGTTGCAGTGATGGTATCAGAGCTTGTGGGAGCAGGGTATCAACGTCTGATGTGACCTAAGGCAAAAACTGTGCAGCTCTTTTAAGAAGGCTTCCTGGTTTGTTCATGCAACTAGCAGAAACCAGGAAGCCTTCTTTTAAAAGAATTGTGGCTCTGCTTGCTTCTAGAAAACTGATCAAGCCTGAAAAATATATGACTACCAAGAAGTCGTGCTTAACTCTGACGTGTGTGTGTGTGTGTGTGTGTGTGTGTGTGTGTATGTGTGTGTGTGTGTAGAGTTTCTTCTCAAACTCTCTCAGGTTTTATGTGGATGTAGTTGGCACACATTGGGCACCATTTTGTAAGTGGAGACTGCTTGTTCATTTCCCAGCCGCTCTGGCCTATTTGCTCAGGCTTCTTATCACTAACTCTTACATCTTAAATTAACCTATTTTTATTCTTCTGTGTATCACCACGGATCTGTGGCCTACCAGTAAAGTTTCCAGGTCATTCCTTTTGTAGCTACATGGCATCTCCCTGACTCTGTCTCTTTATCCCTCTTTGGATTTCCCACCTGGCTTTACTCTTTTAAGCCATTGGCTGAGACAGCTTCTTTAATAACCAATGGTAATAAAACATACTCCTAGCATACAGAGGAGAATCCCACATCTACTGAGTAAGGCACATATGAGCTCACAGAGACTTAAATGGGAATCACAGGACCTACAGAGATCTGCACCAGTTCCTGTGAGTTATATTATTGCTAGTAGCTTAGGTTTTTTTTTTTTAAGGGACTCCTGACCTTGAGAGTAAGTGGATCTCTGACCCTTGTGGCAACTCTTGGGACTCTTTTTCCTCCTGTTTGGGTGCCATATACAACTTGGATATGGTAGTTTTTTCTTCATCTTAGTTTATTTTATTTTTCCACAGTGAGTTGTTATCTCTTAGAAGTCTGTTCTTTCCTAATAAGAGAGAGAAACAAAGCTGATGCAGGGGGAGGCACTGGGAGGACCAGAGGAAGCAGGAATAATCTGGGTATACTGTATGTGAACATTATCTATCTGCAGCAAAATGAAAATTTCAATCACAGAATAAACAATGCATGCATATCTTTGAATGGCAAAAATATGTATTGACCTTTTTCTAATGTTTCCATCAAAAACATAATACAGTGAGAAAATTCATATGTAATTGAGCTATAGGTCTGCTCAATGGCATACATGTACACATATATTCACATATTCACACACATTCCAATGTAATTGACATATGAGTCTGTTCAGTAGCACACATGTACACATATACTCACATATACACACGCATTCCAATGTGACTGAGCTATAGGTCTGCTCAATAGCACACATGTACATGTATATTCACATATTCACACACATTCCGATGTGATTGAGCCATGGGTCTGTTCAATAGTATACATGTACATGTATATTCACATATTCACACACATGTGACTTTCTCTATAAAATTTACAGAAATTTTTCTTCAAGTTGTATAAGCTTGGAATAAATGGAATATCCCTGCATTCTTTGGTACTCTATGGTTGGAAGCAAGAGATTCATAAGAACAAGGCCAGCTTGGACTAACAGTGAGATAATGTCTGTCTCAAAAGATTAAGTAAATAAAAAAAACATTTAAATAGCCCATATTGGATAATACATACTTATTGTTCTGGTAGGTAGAAGGTTTATGGAACATATTAAATTATTTTTCCTAGTGAAAGTAAATGATATTCAGAAAAGTTATTTGTATATTGGGGTTTGTTCATAAATTACATTTTATTCCACACAACAATGGTGCTTGTTCATAATTAATCTGTGTTTTATTCCATGCAAAAACAGTACTGTTCATTCAAGAGTCAATTTTAAAGCAAAATCTCCATTAAGCTGCTGTCTATAAGTTGTCTAAAACTCAATCTCATCTGTAAAAGGCCTTAGAAAATGGACAGTGTTGAGAATGCTAACTTGCATCTTGCTGCTTACACATACATGGAGAATTAGAATTGCAGATTGTCTCTGGAAAGTCATCAGTACAAATATTGACTGCTCTGTGAGGATGAACGCATGTATGACAGCTGTCCATCTTTGAACCTGTGATCATTGTTTGAACTTTGTCATGCTCTTTCTGGCTGGAGTTCACTGTAGAATGTTCCCATCAGGTCAGTGGTTTGGAATGAAGTCCTATGTTTTTGAGATCCTGAGGCCGTTTTTCTGTGGTCTGCCTCTCTGGACTGAAATGCTCTCCATTGTGCCTTTGTCATTCAGTGAACAAAATCACCCCTGGTCTTTTTTGTTGTTGTTATTCATATATTATGGGATGAACCATGCTAACAACCTAAGAGTGAGTTACGTTCATCTGTATTAACTATATACAATTAAGCTTTCAATTTTATTTTGCTTTGGTTTTGGTTGGACTCCAAAGTAACATAATTTTTAAATGTAAAACTTTGCTCTTAACATGATCTTACCTGTTATTATTTTTGTTAAATTTTATTGATTCTTTGTATATTTTACATTATACATTCCCGATCACACCCATCTCCCCATTCCCTCACCTCCACCCTCTGCCCTTTCAACCTCCCTCAAAAAAACAAAGCAAAATTTTAAAGTATAATCAAAACCTTAAAAACAAGCAAACAAATCTCCGTGAGGAAGCTGTAGTGTGACCCAGTGAGTCGCACAGTTTACTCCTTAGTCCATACATCTTTAGTAATTATTTCATTGTAATGAATCATTGGTCTGATCTGAGGCCCCTGGCTTCTGCTACACTATTGACACTGGGCCCTCACTTGGACCTCTTGGATCGCCCTGTGTCATGGCGATCCTATAGTTTGGATCTGCAGGTCTGTCCTCTCCTGTTATTATTTGTTAAATGCATTTGATTTCCATGCAGTTTGAGGTTACTATTTTCATTTTATATTGTCTATTTGGGTGGTATTTCCATTAAACTTCTTTCCCAACTCTTGTAAGACAATATTTAATACCTTCTTCTGTCCCACAAGCTTATGAAGGGAAACTATATTCTAGTTAGGGAAAGTAACTATTTTGAACTGTTGTTGAATTGTGTGAATTCGGGGATCCTAGCAGCCTCCAAATCCTTTGGGAACTTGCTAAAATGCAGATGCCCACAGGTTCTATACCAATCCAAATTATTAGTATGATGTAGTACATGACTGACTCACACATGCCAAACACTTGAAAAGTGAGGGTTGAAATCAGCTTGAACTGGATTACCTATAAGACATTTATTTCCTTGTGGCTGATATTAATTTGATTTATGACAAGAGGGACCTAAGAGATCAAAGCTGAATAAGCATATTGAGTTGAAAGGACATCCATCAGAATTGAGAATGTCACTATAAATATTCCTCTGTTT
Organism: Bramus lutescens; assembly: GCA_001685075.1. Classification (NCBI taxonomy): domain Eukaryota; kingdom Metazoa; phylum Chordata; class Mammalia; order Rodentia; family Cricetidae; genus Bramus; species Bramus lutescens. The sequence goes on along the minus strand of LOEQ01008423.1, from coordinate 35,654 downwards.
GTCTTTTACTCTTTTCAGCTGGTAAAATGATACTTGCAGGCAGCAATAAGGCTAATCTAGACGACAGAAAGAAGGGTAAAATGGTACTCACTTTATATTCCCTGAGTTGGTTAGAATGTGTTATGTGATTTGTTCGACAATACGCATGACTAATAGTCATATTTACTGCTCGTGAAGTAAAGGGCAGACGAGGAGGAGACTAGAGGCTGTGTTCCACAGAAATTTGCTAAGACAGAAAGAGTCCACTTGGAAAAGAAAGCTGAAAGGATTCAACATTTCCACTCAGACCATACAGAAAATCCTAATAGCTAGCAGAGTTGTAATGTCAGAAAAACCTGAGCTGCATGCGTAGTCACAGTGTGTCTACACCAGCTAGAAAAACAGAAAGGAGAAAAAAATGACATGCTCACAGTGATGTGACCTTGAATGTGCGCAGCTGAATTTATATGTATCATGGCTCAGGGAGCTGAGTTAAAAGCTGTAGTTCTGTCCTAATCTTTTCTTCATTCTAAACAGCTGATGACTAATGCATTTGTGGAAAACTAGGTCTGAAAACCTGGGAGATGCAAGAGGTATAGAAGGCAGACAGAGTGGAATGAAACAAAACAGAGTCTTACAAATCTTTTGGTACAGACTAGGAAACACAATTCTGAAAACTTTCTTTTTGCTGGAATCTATTTGAAATTAATACATATTTCACCCTAGATAGCTCTGAAACACCTGAATAATTTTATAGCTTATAAGTTTGTGAAACTGTGTCTATATGAGCTAACAATTTCATAATTTTCTTGCCTTCCCATGCTAACTATTGACCTAGACTTGGAAAGCACAAGGGGATTTGAGGCAAAACTAAATGATGTTAGAAATTTCTCCTGTGGATAACCTCTTATCAGAATATAAGAATACAGTTACATGGATCTACCACCTAGTTTTATGTTTCATTTCTAACATTTAGCTGTATTAATAAGGAAAAGGAGCAAGAGTAGATGAAGGAAATACCTAGATTAACTGTAAATGGGAATTTATGTCCTGCCTAGTGCCACAGCCATTCATTCTCAATAAAGCACGCATAGGCTTATTAACACATAGGTTTTTACTAACTAGCTCTTACAGCTTAAATTAACCCACAATTCTTGTCTATGTTAGTCATGTGGCTTGGTACCTTTTATCAATGAGGCATTCTCCTCTTTCTTTCTCTATGCCTGGGTAATGACTGCAGACTGAGCGTTTCCTCTTCCTAGAATTCTCCTTGTCTGGTCACCCCATCTATACTTACTGCCTGGCTACTGGCAAGTTGGTGTTTTATTATACCAATACAAGGGACAAATCTTCTACAGTATGCAAGAACATTATTCCACAGCACTTCCCTTTTTTTCTTTTCAAAATAAGAACTCTGAATCTAATATCCTTTGTTTATCTTTTTTCCTGATCATTATCCATAACAACTTGTAACCAACACTCTAAACAAAGACAAACATCCATAATCCATTTTGGGGTGGAATGTGGGTATAGTTTTCTAGATTACTTCCTTCTGAATGGGGGAACATTGATTTAAAAAAAATTAATAGGCATTTTTCATCTAAATCTGCCTTAATTGTATGTCTTTATCTTTTATTGACTATATGAGTCTTTAATTCCCTAAGTGATATGGATAGGATTAAAGCACGAGCTTTGGCAATTGGATCCACCACTCCTTGGATTCCTGATAATCTAGATTCATGGCAGAGTTACTGGTGGGAGCGACATTCTTTACCACCGCTCAGGGAAGTTTCTAGGTCCATGTTATCACCAAGAAGCATAACAGAGGCTGCTCATAAACATAAGTGTTTGGTGGCAGAGCCTCTTAAAAGAGCTGTGAGGTGTTTGCTGCTAACACTGAATCAGGAAGCCTCTCTCTCTCTTTTTATTTTTTATCAGTAAATTCTTTTTTATTTATTTTATTGATTTTTGTTGACCTCTGCATTTTTCTCTCTGGAAGCCTTTCTTATAGGAGATGTGCTTGCCTTTAGCAGCCAGAGCCCATCCTAGAAAATGCTACTCCCAAGTAGCTGTGTTTCACTCTGTTCTTTTGCCTGTTTAGAATACTTTTTTATAAAGCTTTCTCAAACTTTATATGGAAATTCTTGCCCCGTGTTGGGTGTCATTTGTAAACATAAGTTTCTGTTTTGCCTGGTCCCACAGCCATTCAGTTCCAACAAAACACATAGAGCCTTATAACAATTAAAAACTTTTCGGCCTATTACCTCAGGATTATTATTAGCTAGCTCTTAACAACTTAAATTAACCCATAAATTAACTTGTGAGATATCAAATTCAAATGTTTTTGTAAATAGCCAGGATCAGAACTAGCAAATGTACATAAGACCTAAAATACGCAGGACATCTGTATGCACATGTGCTATAAAATAATCCACTTGTCCACTGTAAACATGTGTCACTTGAATTGTTTTAGTAAACACTGATTGACCGGTAGCCAGACAAGAAGTATAGGCCTGGTGACCAAACTAAGAATAATGGGAAGGAGAAGGGCAGAGTCAAAAAGAAGGAATTGCCAGTCCAGTGGAGGGGGAGCAGGAGATTACTGTGCCATGTTAACAAAGGAACTGCCATATGGATGAGCATAAATAAGGAATATAGGTTAACTTAAAATGTAAGAGCCAGTTAGCAATAAGTCTGGGCTATCGGCTGAGCATTTGTAATTAATATAAACATCAGTGTGTTTATTTGGGAGCTGCTGGTGGAACAGAAATTTCCACTTACACACAGGTGTCATAGATGTACTACTATTGCCCCCTGCTGGAAGCATGCACATTAACAAACACCAACTACATCTGGCCCTGGATTCTCTCCAGATATAGCTAGAAGTACCTGATCCAAGTTCTCACTACTTCAACAGTAAATTTTGTCGCACATGTTTTTTATAATTTATAATTACTTTCTTAAACCCAAACTCTAATTATATATTCTAATTGTATTCTTTATTTATAAAACAAATCCATCAGATACACACACATACACACACACACACACTCACACACGCAACACAGAGGGACACACACTCAGTGAGATGGAGGCAGGGGACTGCAGAACAATTAGGTCCCCATAAGATTATCAGCACCCCCAACCAGCTGGAAGTAGCCTGGAAT
>LOEQ01008423.1:0-22108 GCA_001685075.1 Bramus lutescens | reverse complement strand
ATAGATAGATAGATAGATAGATAGATAGATAGATAGATAGACAGACATACAGATAGATAGATAGATGGATGGATAGACAGACAGGCAGGCAGGCAGACAGACAGACAGACAGACAGATAGACATACAGATAGATAGATTGAGAAGGTCTGGAGAGGCAATAAATAATTTACCTATGGTAGGCCATAACAAAACAGAAAATAATCCATATAAATAGTTATTAAGATTATTCTCTAAAACATTTTTATATATGATGGCTAAATCTAGATCCTATTATACAATTTGAAAACTAAAGTGAATGTTATATAAATAATTTTTTGCTGAAATTTTAGCTGCTCCTGCCATGCACAAAATAGCAGCTATGTGAGTTAGTAAGGTGTGGCTTGCTACCTATCTGCCTACACTCTGCGGAATCGTATTGCATGCTTTCAACAAGATTCATTAGCAAATACCTAAAAACTGGACATTTATGATTTAACAGTCATCATTAACTATGTCAACATGAAATGAAAAGAGACTATTTTTATAATGTAATATAGCAATTATATACAAATAAGTATTCCCTCATTTGAACAAAAGCATCATGTTATTAAACTTAACGGGAATTAACAGTGAACATTTATTTATTGATTTCCCTCTTTCAACTTTACATTAAAAAGGCATTTATATAATATTGCTCCTTGGTGTTTTTAAAGGCTCCAAATTTTAACTTTTTTCATGGATCTATAGCAACAAAGCTATATTAAATTTGATTCCAGCCATCAAGTGAATTACGAGAGAGAATTATTTGTTTTCATTTTTACCCTGAGGCTGAACTTTGTAATTTTGTTTGATTAAAAAAAAAGTTTTTTTCTTTCAACTGAAAGGAAGTTAATATAACTGTAGAAGTGGAAAAAGACCTAGGACGTGTGACAGGGCAAATAATTAGTTTAGTACATTTATACAACTGCCCATCCTGTGTTTTTCCTTTCTTATCAATAAAAGTGAATGAATCTTTCACTTACCCTGTGGTGAGGAAGATCAGTCCAAGTAATGTTCATTTCTTGGGCATGGAAACAAGGGAAGAGGACACAGCAATATATTGTTACCTCCTGTGACCAGGGCAGGAAGGAAACCTACGGGACCAAGCAATGGGAAAAGCCAAGGAGTATGAAAAACATAGTTATGGATGAAATCAAATCAGGGTCAGTTCTGGGAGGAAGTAAAATCCTAGGAAGGTTCACAGAGCACAGAGTGATAAAGCAGCCAAGTCAAGCTCTTGTGTTGTAAAAGGCAAATTGGGGACTGGGTAGAGCTGGCTGAGCTGAGCAGCAGGAAACGTGGGTTAACAGGGAAAGCTTCAAGCTGTAAGCTAATGGCTCCTGGACTTTCTGAGGGCAATATGGAGAAACAGGATTTTTAAAAAGAGATTGACACCATGGATAATATTTTAGAAATATTCGATTGTAGATAACTGGATGATGTTTCAATGAGTGATATAAAATACCAGAAAGCTATGACAGTGAAGTGTGAAACTGAGGTAAATTCTGTTCAAGAAATAACAAGGGAATTGAATTAAGATTTATAGAGATTTTTTCCAAAGTAGACCCTTAGGTAAATGTATGGATAGACCGATATGCTAACCACTTCCATAGCCATTTTGGAAGTAAAATAACTGGAAATGAATAACGTAGATTGCCTTTGCTTGTCCTTTGAAAAGATGGTATCTCTAAGGTGTAGAGAATTCATGAGAAGGGAGTGGATAAAAGGGAAGTAAAGGGAAACAGCCATGTTCACATGACTCACTGGATAGAGGTAATTAAAGCCATGGATTGGAATGACATTACCCAAGGCATGAGAATCAGCAAAATTATAAAGTAGTCTAAACAGAAATCTGAGGAGCACTGACTTTAACGATGGGCTGGAAGAGGAAGTACTCTGACAGAGACCGAAAGGAATGCTAGATAGAATAGCCACTGAAGCCAAGGAAGAAATCAGTCCTTTAGAAAGGAGGTTAGGTGCCTCCATCCTATCGGAGATCTTCGTAGTTTATTTATTTTGGTAAATATATATCTATAGATATGCATATGCACAGACTCATATATTATATCCCCACCGCACCTTCCCTCCCTCCTCCTCATAGTCCCTACCCCACCACATCCCCTCTCCCCAAGATCCACTCCTCCACCTTTCCCTTCAGAAATGGGCAGATCTCCCAGGGATTTCAACTCCGCATGTATATAATGGTTGTGTAAGTTGGTGTTCCTGATGGGCTACTAACAGTGGGAGCAGGGGTGTTTCTTACTATTTTGCCCGCTTTGGGGATCCTTCCCTCCTACTGAGTTGCCTTGTTCAGCATTAATATGAGAGGATGTGCCTAGATTGATGATAACTTGATATGACAAGTTTGGCTGGTAAAGGCCTGCGACAATGATGAGCAGGGGTGCTGGCCAAGAAATGATTGAAGCACTACGTGTAGAAGAGAAAATGTGTCATTCTTTCCAGAACCTAGGTAAGTCTCATTATATAGACTAGGCAAAATGATCAGGCCTGTGGGACGACTCAGTGGGTAAAAGTTCTTGCCCATGGCCTGAGCAGCTAAGTTTAATTTCTCGAACCCACATAGTAGAAGAAGGCAACCAAATCCTCCAAGTTGTCCTCTGACCTCTGCATGCCACATGCACTCAAATGCACACACATAATTTAGTATGAATTTTCTTTAACAAGCGCTTGCCCTCAAAAGCTTAACTGCAAGTTCCTAGGATTATGACAGTTCCTCTATTGGTACTCTTCCAATGTTGCCTAAGTGACACATGCCACCCAAATCTCTTGACACGTTTTTAGAAAGCGCATACAGCCCCTATCAATGCCTCAGTGAGTACCCACATAGGATTTAGACTCATCCACCGTTTGCGTTTCTCCTCATTCAAGATCAAAGACCAGAGTTTTATACTGTTTGAGGAATAGAAGTTACTCAGAAAAATAGTGGAAAGAGCTTCACTTTTAATACCAGACGGGGAAAATATAGGCTTGAAGAATGTCTCCTCCAGTAATCTTTCGGAGCCATTTTCAAAATTTGACCTCAACTAATCCTGTTTACTGTGGTATTTCACATTTCAGTACTCTGAAAGCCTCTTCCAGGAAGATACGTTTGTTTGCTTGTTTGTTTAATTATTTTCAAGGCTTGCTTTCCAGATAGTTTGACTGCATTCCTTTTTAACGTGCTGATATCAATAGGCATAACTGTCTCCATAAGAGCTGCCTTGGCAGTGTATTCTACCCAAATATTTTCTTCTGCTAGATTTCATAAAGACACTGGATTACTATAGGAACTTTGCATATCACCAAAACTATTACCAAAAGCTATCACCAAAACTAAAACTGTGAAGCAAATCTGTTTTGGATGGTAATATTTAGACTCAAATGCCTGCCAATGAAGGTTGTTTGAAATAATGGAAAAGACTACAAACAATAAACTTTATTCAAAACCCTCAGTCTGTTACGAGATAACAGAATTCTGATACTCAAAAAAAAAAAAAAGAAAGAAAAAGAAAAGGGCCAGGGGAGGGGGAAGGGATGAATAGAACTGGAGGTTGGTGTAGAATCTCAGTTTCCTCAGCAATCAAGTTTCAACGCATTTATGGTAGACAGCCCATGTAATTTTATCTATAACTAAGCTAGGATGAATGCTCCTTACACCACATGAAGTTGTTCTGGCATGTCTAAGTTACTAGGATTGACGTATATTTATTATCATTTTTGCAAATATCAGAACAATCTGATGCAAAGTACTTACATTCAAACCTACATCCCTTCCTAGAATTGTGACACTGGGAAAATGGATTAATCGTTTTGTCTGCAGTTTGTTCCTCTCTGACATGTTGATACTCATGGAATCTGATCCACTGGGGTAAGATTTATTGAGTTAACGTTTCAAAACCTTAGACTGGGACAGAGCATATAAAACCACATACTCTGCCTCACGCATAGTATATAGTAAAAATAGAGCGAAAGGAAGGTTTCCAAACTCTTGGGGAGCTAGAGTTACTCTGATACCAAAGCCAGACAGACACCACAAGACCAATCACATTGATGACCTTGAGACCAAGCATTCCCAATAAAATGGTATGAGCAAAATCGAACCCATCTAGAATATCATATAACATGAACAATTTGCATTTTCCTTGGATGCAAAAGCAAATCAGTCAACATGATACGCTACACTAGCAGATAAACCTATATAATTGTATTTGACAAAATTTAAGAATGTTTTTTAAGTAAAGACTTACAGAAAAAAAATCTTCAAACATATAAAAGCCAGTTTTGAAAATCCCACAGTTACCATCATAGTCAAATGATGAAAAACCTGAAAATATTCTTCTAAGACCTAGTAATGGCAAAGATGTCAATCTAACTACTTTATCAAGATAGTTCTGGTAAGCTCTGGAAAAAGAGAGACCAAGTAAGAGATAAAAGGCATCCAAATCAGAAAACCTGTAAAATTATCCCAGTTAATATATTATGCAGTCTCATATGTCAAAAGCCTAAAGACCTCACCATCTTGTTGGATCAAATCAATGTATTCAATAAAGTTGAATATATAAATCAACATAAAAATCATCTATACTTCTTTCTTCTTAACCACAACCATATAGGCTATGTATTTTATACATTGGTTCTTAAAAAATAGCTAAAATATTTGTATACATTTGTGAATTACAGTGTGATATCTATCCATTAAATTAAACTAACGAATAGATAGTTCAAGTTAATTGAAATATTTTTTTCAAGAGGAAATTGACATCTTATGTTCTTTCGCATATTACTCTAAAAGATAAGACATACAAACAATATAAAAGCTCTATTAACAGATAAACAAATAATATGGTTCTCATCCACAATAGAATTTAATTCACCATAAATGACAAGGTACTGATATTTGTAACAGTACAGCATTGAAAATCATTAGGCTAAGTAAAATAAGACATGTACAAAAGTGATATATAATCACTTATATTATTTTTATTCTTGATCACAGTGAGGCTGAGAATAGAATAAATAATGTATGAAGAGGCTAGGACTAGAGAAATAGTTGATCAATGAATGATAATAAAAGGAAGACATTTTAGCATGCTTTTGAATAGCATGTGAATCACATAATGACATAGTAGTAGTCTATATTTCACAGTTATAGGAAATGGTTTGAAATGAAGTCATCATCCTCATCCTCATCATCATCATCATCATCATCATCATATGTAGTCTTGAAGAGTCAGATATGTTTAATCTGTTTCCATCTTTACATGATGATTATGTGGATCAAAACATTACATGATTCCTGCTAAGTGGGTGTAAATTCTGTTGTTGCCAAGATGGTACAATTGGTACAACTAAATCCAATTAAGATTTTATACAGTTAAAATAACTGAATTTAAATTAAGCATAAACAGTGTTTTGGTTTATTGCAATGTTGGTCACAAGGACTGTGATGAAGAAATTACCTGAATACACTTCAATGATACAATGTGGCAGTCTTACCAAAAAAACATATTGCCCTTTGCAATATCATGGACAAACCTGGAAGACACCGCCTTAAATGAATAACCCACTAACTGTGATTTAACTCAGAGCTGCAATCTTAAAAGTTCAGCACATAAAAGCAAAGAGAAGATTGATTTTTACTATTGGCAAAGAACTGGGAAAAACAGGAAGATTTTATTAAAATGGATATCAATATAGGTTGACTCACGTTAGCCAGTGAGATACAGAATCATAATCATAATCAAGGCTAATCTGTGTCAAAAGGTCACTGAGGGTCCTTCAACGGACCTTCCTGAGGATAATTCATTTACTGCATAGCAACGTAATGTGTTACCAACCTTAAACAGCTCATTTTTAATTAAAATAATTTTTAGATGATCTATATCACTTTAGCACCTCAGTTGGCATCAGTTACATACACACACACACACACACACATTACAGGTTGCTGAGTTGAAATTCTTGTGGCAGAGTTCTCTATTATTATTACCTGTTACCCGGCACACAGTAATTTTAAAGTGACATTTTACTGATTTCACTCTTGACCCTATCAGTAAAAGCCTACATAGCATTTTAGAACCAGGGCACATTCTAACTGTATGCCAAAAAGAGTTCCGGGAAGCACTGTAACAGCATGAGTGTGCCATATGCACACAGTGGGGTTTCTGGTCCAAGCTGTAATATTCGTGCTAACAGCAAACATTTCCAAATGCTGAAAGTGTGATAAATGCTATTGCTGTTCCTGTTATGAATTTATATTTATTATTACCAAGCAGCTCTGGCTCAGAGTTGAATTCTCCCTGACCTAACTGACCTCCTGTCTGTGCACACGTGACTCAGCTTGATGCTTCTGGTCCCAAGAGATCCTCTGGCTCCAGCTATCCGTGTTGCATTCGGCACAGCACACAACTCGTCAGGCACACCCACCTGAATCCTCTCTTCCCTGGCTTGAATGTGATCCGGATCCTGCCAACCTCTTCGTCATCCCCTTGAGTCACTCACTATTCCCTGGTGGCCTTGCATCAGGCTGAGTGACTTGGAGAATTACAAGTTCAGCCCAGAAATTTCTGCATACATCTTACTGCCAACAGGGATTAACATCTGTGCTGGACAGAAAAACCTTTAAGCTCTTCTGAACTAAGGAGTGCAGTAGGCTAAGGGTGTCATGGATGAAGGCCAATCACTTCCCAAATCCCCAAGCATTCTGTACACAGCCAGAGCCTAGGATGCCTCATTCCTACCTCATTCTGTTGCACAAGGCCACACCCTGATTCTTCTTGACTTCAGCGATTGTTCAGTGATGGCCACATGAAATGAAACTAGAACTATTGTTGAATGGGATTTATAAGAAAGGTAAAGGTGTTTTAAGGTGATAAAGAAGCTTTCTTAATTATCAAAGCTTATTTTACTTTGGCTATGAGTAAAATTTACATTGTTAAAGGCATTACTCTCTGTACCAGGCTTTTTCTTTTAGGCCACCAACCAACTCCCAAATCATTCCATGGAGACTTACTATTAGTTTTGAATGCTTGGCCTAACTTAGGCACGTTTCTGGCTAGCTCTTTTAACTTAAATCATTCTGTTTTTTTTTTTTATCCACTCAGTGCTTATCACCTTTCTGACTTCTGTATATCTTGCTTTCACTACTTCTCATGTCTGACAAACTGGTGGCTCCCTGGCCTCTTGCTCCAGGAGTGTTTCTTGTTCCTTCTCTCCTCTTTCTTCTCTTGTTCTTCTTCATGCTCGAGCCTAGATTCCTCCTCCTATTTATTCTCTCTTCCTGCCACCACTGCCAGTCCTTCCCCTGCCTAGCTATTGGACACTCAGCTTTTTATTAGACCAATCAGGTGCCTTAGTCAGGCAAGGTGAAACAAAGGCAACACATCTGTACATAGTTAATCAAATGTAGCATCATAATTAAAGTAATATTCTGCAGCATAAGCAAATGTAACACATCTTTGCCCAGTTAAAATAATATTCCACAACAGTTCCATTCATAGCCTGAGTACTATTTCCAAAGACAACTAATGGTATTTGTCAAAGAAAGAAGGAGAGAGGAGATGGCATTGGCTGTTGAGGTATACTGGATGAAGAGCATAGAATGTTAAGTTACTTTACTGCTAGATTCTTCTGTCATTAGTAAATATCAGTGTAGTATCCAGAAAATGTTTCTCTAAGGACATTGCTGCTGACAGGCTCACACAAGTCATGTGCATGTATCAGCCCTGAAGTTGCTGATCATTTAACTTTCGTTAGTATACATGTCTGTCAAGGATGATCTCACCCATATTTTGTACTGATACCCTCATGGACTTAACTCAGAAGAATCTGTGTTTTATTAACTTAATTTGGTTACAGGTAAATCAAATGAACACTCAAATATCAGTTTCAACTCAGTTTCTTTTTCCCGATTGAAAGCATAGTTAGCCTATTTTTCACCAGCCAACAGCTTGACATGATCAAGACCACATATGAATGGAAAAGTTGCAAGAGAAGAAACACCTGAGAAAGTTTAATTTCCTTATAAACAAAAATTAAAAGCTGCTCTGATTCCCTAGTGACCAGATTTTCTCTTTATGTTTCTGCACTTAACGAAAACATTAAAGAAGTATAAAAGTACAAGAGTCTGGTGAATTCTCTTCTTGCAGTGACACAGCTGAGAATGACTCATTCTTAGAAGACACAGAAAGGAGAAAAGTTTCTACTGTAATGCTGTGGTCAGAGGGGAAGGGCTGTGTAGGGAAGCCAGAAAGTGATTTGCCCAGAAGTCTTCAGTGATGTGCTTAAGAGAATCCTGAGTCCTTTCTTCTGTGCATGGAAGGGCTGTGGGACCTCAGAGAATCTTGGGTCCTTTATTTTGTGCAAGGAAGAGCTGTGGGATCTCAGAAAAGAGGAAGCAGGAGTTTGAGAATTGCAAAGGGGGCAATACCAATACCGTGTTTAAACTATGTTGGCAGAGATCATATATAATGCTGTGCTTTAAAATCCCACACGTAGATATTAAGCATTAGTTTATAAATATGTATAAACAAATATGCAATCAGTAAGAGAAAATTTAATCCAACTTCATATTAAAATATTTGGGAAATAAACTTCACTTAGTTGATAATGACGATAACATGAGACTGTAGTGATTCAGAGTAAATGCTATCTGATCACGGTTAAGGGATTCATTATATATATATATATATACACATACATACACACTTAATACATATGCCATATACACACATATTTGCATATGTAAATAAAAGAGGGAAGAGCTCAAATGTCCATCAGTTAATAAGTTGAGAAGTAACTAATGGTGGCATATCCATACAATGGTAATATTAAAAAATTAGACAGAAATGAAATAATGGATCCACTCCTACCGCATACAGTGTCTGTTGAGGTTACAAGAGTACACTAGATTGTGGTGATTGTTGTAGATTCTGGATATACTGAACACTGCTATAATGGATATTTAAATGAGTGGTTTCAGTAGTATACATATTAGATATCAAAAAAGACATTCGTGCAGTGGAGTGTTCTTATGTTATAGGATCATTTTGAACAATGTTGAGTGATGATTCAAAGATCTTTATGTGCGTAGCAACTTAACAGAGACTATTGGGAAATTTTAAAGCAACTCCAAGTATTTTTTCCTTCACCTCTTTAATCTTCAAATAATTCCAGCTTCCCTCTGATGACCTTGGGAAACCCCTTCTCTCTTCCCCTCCCTCGCCCTCTCTCCTTTTCCCCCTCTCTCAATAAGCTGGTTTGAAAAAAGTAAATTAGAAGATTTTTGAATTCCCTTATTTTGGAAATAACTCAACGTGACAGCATGTTGTAATTCACTCTAGTGAGATCTGCCTGGAACTGTGGGCTGTGGTTTAGTGTCAAAAAAGAAGAAAATAAAATAAGAAACTCATCCATGAAGTCAAGGAGTACAGCTCAGATTTCTGAATTTCAAAATCACCACAAACAATGTATACTTCACTTGCTGACATGAATTTTTAGAATCCATTTCTTTTGAACAGGAGCAGTTTTGATGGTCCTAGCTGGCAGGCTTAACTGCCATGGGGAGTTAAGAGTGAGGGACCTTGCGGATAGATTGGGAGACTCAGATCTGGAGCTTTTATCAGAGACGGTCTTTGAAAAGCTTGCCACTTGCCAGGTGCCTATCATTTCCCCAGGAGCCAAGGTGGCTTCTGCAGTTTGAGGGCCAATGATTTTCCTTCCTTTCCACTTTCTAGAAAACCCGTTCTGATTCTTCCCACTATCTTTCTTTTCCAGCGACTCAGCAGGATCTCCTTAAAGAGTTCAGACTTTCTTTCAGAAAGCTAAAGACAGCAACGACTTCTCCAAGGCAATGTACCTTTTAATCTAGCGTTTCAAATCTGCCAGGTGACGGGGACACCAAGACACAGCGTATGCAAATCAAACTGTGCCCTGTTTGAAGGAACATTATACCTGAACACTTCTGCAGCTACAAGAAACAAACAGTATTATGCCATTTGCCATAGCTGACTGCTCACATCCATGATCCATGTTAGTCAGTGGTGATGCTTGCTGATCCTGCTGAGTCGGCTTTCCTGTTTTATTTTTCAGCCATTGGTCCAGTACAGGCTACTTTCCTTTGTGCTGATGCCTCTTCATGGTGCTCCACGTGATGCTTACACCTGAACTGTCCATCAGGGATCAGGCTTTTTTGCTAGAGAAACTTTGAACTCATACAGCACGTTTCCCCGATCTGACATTTGCTATTTGTTACTTGGTTTACAGAGGTTTGTGTGTGTGTGCGTGTGCATGTGTGTGTTTGCTTGTTTGTTTCTGTTTTCTCCTGAATCTTTTGCTCTCCTGCTTTATTTTGAGACTATAATGAAAGAAGACTACCATACATGTTAGTAATTTCATCACAGCTTCTTCAGCATTGCAGCTACAAATGTTAATATTTAAATTATTTAAAGCTAAAGATTAATAAAATATTTTATTTAAATGGGATTATTTCTTTAGTACAGTTGCATACCAACTGATCTCTCTCTCTCTCTCTCTGTCTCTCTCTCTCTCTGTGTGTGTGTGTGTGTGAGAGAGAGAGAGAGAGAGAGAGAGAGAGAGAGAGAGATTGTGTTCCTCTGTATGTCATGGAAGCAAAAGCGAATAAAATATTTATATAAACCAAAAAGGAAGGGAAACAAAATCTCTTCATAATTTCCATACATTTTTAATGTCTCAGAAAGCTTCAGTGAAATCCCAGAATTGGCTCACTTAGCTATAAAATGGAATCTTTAAATTCTTTTCCCATTGAGGAAGCAAGTAAGTCTTAATTTGAGAAGTCTCCTTCTTTTTCTTCTCTTTTCCTGCTTAAACTAATTAGCAATTGTCACGTCTTGTACTAAAAACCGTTGGTTGTAAAGATGGAGACAGAAAAACGACCTCTAAGTATTTTACCTTGTAATGTCACATTACATTTTACTTATGTCAAAGTCACCTGATGTGACACTCACTTCCCCATAAATAACAAAACAGGTAGCAGGGGCCTCTCAAATATCCAGAGGTAGTAGCATTTTTTTTCAAATTCATATTCTAGGCACTAAGTATTCTTTTCTGAAACTTAAGAGAAAGCAGAAGTTATACAGAAACTGATTATTCACTAGCTCTTTTTTTTTCTTGAAATCATCCTTATCTATAAACTTCAGGGCTCAATTTGACAGAAGGCCCTTAAAAATAAGATTGGAAAAAGAGGAGCAAGAGAAAAATTCAGAGAGAAGGTAAAGAACAATATAGGGTTAAAAAAGGAGAAGCAGATACAAAAGCAGAGCAGAAAGACGTCACCAATGCCATGGGGCTCAGCTGCACCTGAGCTGAGTCCTCTGCGCAGTGGGAGGGTGTGGACGCCCCACAGAAGTCAAATCCACGAGGGCACATCGCTCAATTCATAGACGTCAAATCCACAGGAGCACGTCGCTCAACCCACCTTAGTCTCAATTTTTCCTTTGGTAAAGGATAAAGCCCAGGCCGGTGATCACCAAGATTCCTTTTTACTGGGAATGCCATCAAAGGTCACATTCTAGCCCAGGTGGCAGCTGGGCAACCCCAGCCAATGTTTACATTCCAAACATACTCCAAAAGCACCCCATGGAGCTTGAACAGACCTCTGAATTAGTCCTTTTAAGAAAAGGGGGAAAGGAAAAAAATCTTAAATATGAACTGCTCTTTGGAATTTACTGAAGTGTTCTTTCATTCTTTTCTAAGAGGACTCTGTCTGAAGGAACCATCTGGGAAATATTCAGCTCACATTTTCCTGTGCCGTGGAGGCAGTACTCCGTGCTGACTGTACAAACCAAGCCAGTGGACCCTTTCTGACACTGAACGCCTAAATCACTTTCAGCGCGGAGGAGACACATGTGTTGGGATGGATCCCATTTAATTAGCCTGTTGTAGCTGAACTCCAGAGTGAATCAGGCTTAAGCCAACTCTTAACAAATACCCCAGAATTCAGCATCTGGAAAGAAGGCCATCCAAAACAAATGATATGATCCACACACCATGAAGCTCTGGTGTGGCCATCTGACTCCTGAGCAGTGTGACCTACCCTGGTCGTGCAGGATGAACTTTTAACTCAGAAAATGACACTCTAGCAAGCAACAGCTGTACAGTCCTTTGCCAATGGAACTATTAAAACTCAAATAAAATGATTTGTGTTTGCAGAGGTATTAGCACTTCAGAAACGGCTATTTCTTTCAGACTGCGAAAATGAGAAAGTTTGGAGCTCCTCGTCAGGAGATGAACTACAGCTTAGAAAGGCAAGTAAGATTCTTGTTTTCCTGCCCTCAATCGACTGGATTTTTTTCACCACTTGCCCTCTCTTTCATCCCCACGTTGACCACCCCCAGGAGTCAGAACGGGGTTCCTTCCTGCTGCCTCTCTAAGCCCTTTCGGGTTGCCACTGATTGAATCACAGACTCTCGCATCTCATGACATTTTGTTGGGAGTCTCTTAATTACTTAATGTAGTCTCTGCTGATCATGACAATATGGACGTTAGGGGGTTGTAAATAGTGCAAGAATGGGATGTGTTGAGCTATCTTTGTAAAAGCTCCTTCCTCTGATTGGGAGGCACCGCAAATTCAGTTAGACAAAGAGTTTCAGTGAATGCGATGCATTATCTTAAAAGGCATTTGAATGATGGCATATGTTATGGATCACGTGACCAAATTAAAAAAAATAATTCTAACACCACACACACACAGAGAGATATATGCTGGGGTTATCTGGAAAGTGATGTGTTTGGGGTTTTTTGTTTGTTTGTTTTTGTTTGTTTGCTTGGTTTTTTTTTGTTTTTTTTTTTTTTTTGCTAGTACATTTACTTTCCGAAACAAGAATAGGAAAGCACCCTTTGTCTAGTCAGCCCCTAAGCATAGTTGCAAGAGTTCGTATCAAGGACTTATACTGTGTCCTCAGAATAAATGAAGCTTCTCTAAAGAGTAAGTGTGGACCCAGAATACTCTACAGAAGAGGATCAATTACATTTACATCATCTGGCAACTTTCTGCAAGTTGTAAAATTAAATAAAATAAATTCTCTTGTTATTCTCTATTCTTTGGCAGATTGAAGGTAATTTAGTTATTATTAATATTTTTATTTTCTTCTTATTTCTTTTTTTCTCCCTCCATTTTGCCCTTTTCCTCCTATTTTGTATAAAACCATTCAAGGAAGCATTTTCTATTTTATAGAAATTTTATGATTATTAAAAATCCTTGTAGCACCTGGAACTTATGTATATTTTTATATTGATTAATCATTACATTCATATATTCTCATCAGGGCTTATATGCATTTTCAATAGGAACTTTTTCAATTATAAATGTACCTATTTTTGTAGAACTGTTAAGACTCCAAGTTCTGAGTTGAAATGCTATGCTATATGCCATATAAGATCCCACATATGTGCTTGTGAATATATATGATTTTATACATTTATGTGTGCATATATATACACATATAATCTATCAATATATAGATATTGATATAACTTTAAACCTGCAAAGTTTATCGAGGCTTTTGTAAACAGAGACTGCTTGTTCATTTCCCAGTTGCAGAGACTGGAATAAAAGAATAATCAAACAGAAACTATCCTTTGGCCTGTGGCAGAGCAGAATACAGCCAGGCTAGAACAGATATAGAGTACACAAAGTTAGGAAGATGCCATGTAGCCCCCATAGGTGAAAGATGCCATGAGGGAGCCCAAGAAGCAAGAGGTAACAAATCAAAATCCTCATGGTAAAATATAAAATTATATAAATGGGTTAATTTAAGATATAAGAGCTAGCTAGAAAGACGCCTAAGCCATTGTCCAAACAGCATTGTTATTAATAGAGTTTTGGTATGGTTATTGGGATCTGGTTGGCCAGGAAACAAAAGTGTGGTCTCCATTTATAGGCTTAATCATCAAAGGAGTTAGTGTTCTTCTGATTATTAGAATTACTTTCAAAATCTAGCTAACCCATCAGTTCAAAAGAATAATATACTCTACTGCAGAAATATTTCATACTGATTTTGTGATACAGGAAGGACTGTGTCCTTGAGAATACTAAGGTATATTCTCACCTGGAAACCAATTCAATTTGTTAACAAGCCTGGAGTAAAATTGTCACAGAAATTAGGCTTTGGCCAGCAACNGCGCGCGTGCGCTAAGGACATAGACAAATGTACTGTGGATATTGACTTTTGAAAAGTTCAATTGTTTTTTAGACTAAAGTAGGTATGCTATTCTTTCTATGTATTCATCAGCTCATGAACTCTGAAATCACAGGACTACATCTCTTTAAAATTAAGGGAACTTTGAACAGTTCTCTTAAGACACTTGTAAACCACAAGCCCTATGCCAGTTGAATTATGCTGTTGAGTAGTTTCTTCTTTAATAGTAGTGATGGACAAGTTCCTCTTTGCTGACCCACTGCCATCTGTCATCCTGTATTCCCCGTTCAGTATACTGTAAGTGCTACAGAAAACAGGCTTAACCCTGGCAAGGTCACTGCCCAGCCAATGGGAGCTGACTGGGTCACTGAAAATATCCCAATTACTTCCAAATGGAGGTGCTGACAGACACTGTTAATGACCTTTGGCAACATCTTTCTTCTAGACTGCTAAGGTTCGTCTAAGTCCTCACTCCCTGTGACATCTCGGTGGAATCTGATATTTAAATGCACATTTAAAAGTAATCTGAACACAGTGTCTGAAGATGAAGTTGAAGAAGTGATAAAACCAGGGGCATCGTTAGTCAACCATTACTAAGACAATGTTTTATTTGCTTATCTCAGGACAGATGTGAGCCTGCATCTCTGGATAACTGTTACTGAGGAAGTAGCTGTGAGGTGAGATCCAAGAGTTGGTACATTTGTAAGTATAATCCAAAGGTGACACAGGAAGCAATTCTCTTTCATGGTCCTGAATCTTTCAATTGTGCTTTGCCTCTGCTGTCCAGTGGAATATAGAAAACAGGATAGTACAGATAAATGTTACACATTTTCATTCTTAGAGAATTACAATTTCCTATGCTGGTCTTGGGCTGTTGACAAAACTCCCAGACATATTTAAAAAAATTGTAAGAGCATAATCTCAAATGAACAGTGTTTGTGATTTCTAACACCTGAATATGATAATGCCATATATCAACACATACATATACACACTGACACACACAAGCACACACACACAGACTCACAGAACACACACACACACACACGTGCACCAAAACAAGAAACAAGAAGTAAGACACATGATTGGAAGAAATGAAATAGAAGAGAATACGTGTAAATAAACCCTCAAATAAGACAATGAAACAGGCTTTGGAGAAGAAAGTCTCCAAGTGTCTTCTTAGCAAGTGGTGCTGTGGAAACCGGACAGTCACATATAGAATACTGGTACTCCATTCTTATCTCTCACCCTGTACAAACTTTAGTCTCCAAATGAATCAGTATAAATACTGAAACATTGGAATTGAGATTAATAATAATAATATGGAGAATATATAATGTACTCAAAATGTCAACTACCCTAAACTTAAATTATCCTGTCAGTAAATGGGTAAATTAAATGAGTAGGTTAATTTCTGAAAGACAGTGAAAATGGTCAATAAACCTATTAAGAAATGCACAGCTTCTTTAGTCAACAAGAAAAAATATCAAATTAGCACTGAAAGCCCGTTTCACCCCAGGTTAATGATCATCATCATCAATAATAATGATACTACTACTACCACTATAATAATAATAATAATAATAATAATAATAATAATAAATACAACTGCAAGTGCTGGCAACATATCATGAAGAGATTTACCTTTAAACATTGTTGATGAGAGCATAGATGAGTTCCACCACTAAGTAAATCAATATAGAAATTTCTTTGTGAGTGTGTCATGTGGGTTTTTGAAACAGAGTTTCTCTGTGTAGCCCTGCCTGTCCTGGAACTTGCTCTGTAGACCAGGTTGGCCTTGAACTCACAGAGATCCACCTACCTCCCAAGTGCTGGAATTTTAGGCATGTCTGATCATCACTGCCTGGCTTAGAAATTTCCAAAACAATCTAAGTTAAAACTACTTTTTCATCTAGTTGCAACACTTTGGGAATTATCCCTATAAGGATCAAAGTTGCACTACAGAGATGCATGCACATCCATGTTTAATGCTGCAGTAGGCATACTAACCAAATAATGGAGTCAACTTTCATATCTATTGAAACAGAATGTATAAAGATAATAGTGCACAAATACAGAGTGAGCTTTGTTCTGTCATCAAGAATGAAATATGGCCAGGTGGTGATGGTACACACCTTAAATCCCAACCCTTCCAAGGCAAAGGCAGGCAGATCTCTGTGAGTTGAATGGTCTACAAGAGCTAGTTCCAGGACAGCTAGGACTGTTAGACAGAAAAACCCTATGCCGGAAAAACAAAGAATGAAATTTGGAGGCAAATGTTAACCAGACTCATAAAAATTAATCCTGTATGTTCTCTCTAGCATGTGGAATCTATTTAGACTATGTGGGAAGAAGCAGGGGTCTTCCAGAGTGGGGTGTGAAGAGCAAGAGAAGACAATAGAAGTGAATATGGTAAAAGTATATTATATAATCATATAAAAATACTGTAGTGAGAATCCGTAATTTACCAGTATGAACATATGACAACAAATAAAGCTTTACAAAGATGCTACTAATTAGAATTATGAGAATGTTCTGGTAGGACCATAAACCAAGTGCTGAAAACTTGACAGTTCAAAATGCTAAGCTTGATTTAAAATTTTGTTCCTTAATTTTAAAACTGGATTGTCAGCAACTTTCTGACTGCCAGGGCATTCCCACAAGCAGGTAAATGAGTCCTAGGTAAATGCTACTTTGCTCCAAAGCTCTGCCTCACAACCACTCCCTGCTCTGGCTAGACTGCTCAGACAGAAGCGAAGACAAGGGAAGCACATGCTTGACTCTGTCCTTAGCCTGTTGCCTCGTCTTCAAAAGAAATCCAGTGACTCCTGGCCCCTCCTTGACATGATGTCGCCCCATTCCTCAGAGTCATTTCCAATTGTCTGCTCTGTCAGGATCTCTACTCTCTAGCTCTCTTCCTAAGTAAATTTTAAAGATTGCTTCTCTACTATTCCACCACTTCAGGTGAAATTGCTTTCAACATGCAGATATTTCTGTAGTGTGAATTCTAATTGATCTTAATAATAATAACCCAGAGGGTGAATGCTGATAGATCAAAGAAGTGAAGGAGCCAGTCACTGGAGAGACTTCTTAGCTCTACTGAATCCTCAGACTGAAAGAGCTGAGCTCCTGTCTCTAGGAATCCTCAGACTGAATGGGCCCCTGATCCTGTCTCCACCTCCCTAGGGATTAAAGGCATATGTTGTAGGAGGCTGCTTGTTTATTCCCAGCTGCCCAGACTCCCTAAACCAACATATATATCTTAAAGGTTTCTTGACTTCAAAATATGGGACTAAGACTATGTTGCTTTGGAAAAGAGGCTCTTCTTCTGTTTCCACCAAAGATGAGAACCTATGGTTCTCTTCCAGACTAATGTAGTTTAATGGACCAAGACCCACTGAAAGGTCACCATGAACATCCCCCCATCAAAAACAACAACAACAACAAAAAAAAAAACTTCACATAACATAAAGCAGGAAGCAATTTGGAGAAAACTATGACCAAATTCCCTAAATTATTGCTTATAAATGTTTCTTTACATTTAAAGGGGGATATGCTATAGAGATTTGCATTGGTATGGATCTTGGTTTATTGACACAAATTAAAGATCAATTTTGCTATATTTCTGCTCTTAATTAAGATATTGTTTGTGTAGCTCACTTAAAATATAATGTATAATTTTAAAATATATGTTAATAAATAATCATCTATAATAGTCAACTTTGTAGTCATGTTAGTTTAATTAGGGTTTCTAGCCACACAGAAATGTATTTCACATTCTTCATCTCATTCAAGGACTACAAAATATGGCATTTAAATTGTTTTAAGATCTTAAAACGTTTTATGACAATGAGACACATCTGCTCCTGACATCACCAATGCTTCAAGAGAATGATGGGCGTCGAAGAGGATCCTTATGGATTTGGTTTGCCATTTGGGCAAAAAACTGGTCTTGCCTGGACTGCTTGGTTATATGATGTATAAACTGCACTTGCAGGACTCAGAAAATGACTGCTAAACTTGCCTAAAGGTGAGATAATCTTTCGGGATTCCTGCTTCATAAAAGAATCTGCTAGACATTCTGCAGGACACAGAAAAAAAAGATGACTGATAAACTACCAATATAGGTAATACTGTCTTTGAAATTCCTGAAATTATTAAAAAGTCTGCAGGATACTATGGGCCTATGGGCTAAATATTGGATGTTCCAATGGTACAGAAGAACTTTGTGTGACTGTCCAGGCAGTGAGATGTCTCTGTCAGTTCTAGAGCTTTGGAAGTTGCTTACAATGCACTTTCTGTTTACTTAGATAATATTATATCCTTTTGGAGTCTTTGAGGTAGTTAAAAAAATAGATTGTTCTAGTTTTCTTTAGTTATAAAAGATATAGTAGATATAAGTACTGTAAGTGTAATTCTTGCTTGATATATATCTTGTTATATGTAATTTTAGTATGTTAAAGTTAAAACCTTCCTTATTATTTAAACAGAAAAGGTTAGATGATATGGGGAGTCCTTCTGTTTATATGTTGCTTTTATTGGGACATGAATAAAGAATCTGTCTTGGCCTGTGATAGGGTAAGTACAGCTATAATGAACCAAAGATTTATAGAACAGTCCTATGATCTAATGTCTGAGGAAAAATCCTGAAAGTGACTGAGACAATTAAATAAAATAGAAACCTTGATACAGACCTACGCAGTGAAGATGACTAGACCATTACTATTCTCTGTGCTTTCTAGTTTGACTCTGTTATTTATTTCTTTCAGAGTGGCCTGACCCTCTGGTCAGCAATGTTAGCATCTCAGAAGGCGGTCAGTGACCAAGCATGTCAGAGGATGGTCAGCAGCCTGAGGATCTCAGAGTGGTGTTAGACGTAGAGAACCTCCTTCAGATTTTCAAAACGTTTGTATGAAGACCTACCTTTCAACAAAACTCGGAGGTGATTCATGGTTACCCTCAGCTTTCAGTAGCAATAGAAGTAAGATGAATATGAGAGGAGGAAGTAGAGGAAGAGAAAGGGAAGTGTAAGGAGATGACAGATAATGTCATCAGGTGTTTGGTATGCTGCCTTCTCTGCAAAGATGAAAAACAGTAGGATTCACATGGCTCTTTAAATGGCTACTTTCAAATGACTTTTCTCTACCAAACAACTGTGATTGCTCCTTTCCCTCTCGGCACCAGTTAAAACAGAAGGTGATTGCTGACAAGACAATGCTGAGCTACTGTTGAGGAGTCTAGAGAAAGTTGCCAATCTGACCTGAAGGCTAAGGCTCTTCACTTCTTCCCTAAGCAGATGTGCGTCTTTGAAAGATATTCTTCTCCTGCATTCTGGCCTGTTTCACACTAAAGTCCACAACTAGCTGAGCAAAGCCGAAAGAGACTGACCAAAAGAAAAAAAAAAAGCCAAAACACAAAAACTCTGGCCTAGTTATTCAGGGCAACGGAACAGGTGCCAGGCCAGGAACTGGAATTCCAGGAATTCGAGTCCTTTCTTAATTTGGTGGTGACAGCGCTGAAGAATAACTGTTTGGTCGTGTGTGTATTTTTCTGCTACATAACGATGTCTCTGGGTCACTGGTGTATATGGAAAAGCACTACATGGTTGCGAACTGTATGGCCTCTTTCTATAGCACAGCTTTACCATCTGCACACTGCTTCCCTTTGACAGGTCTGGGGACCACCTTGGTTTTCCCACCTGCCCTCACGCTTTCCACCTCAGCATAGTCTCTTCCATGAGAACGACTTAACCAAAATCAAATTGTTCCCTGCTCCCGGGTGTTTTATCCATCTTGATTATGTATTTGCTTTGATTTTATGTTGTCTTTCAAAGAACTTACGTTATGTTTGCCTCAAAGCTTTCCTCAAGTAAAATTTTACGGATTTCCCAAATAAATGTATAAGTGTAAACTTCCTTGTGATAAAGTCATGTTCTGAAAATTTTTAAGTTATTTTCTATATTAGCAGTAGACATTCAAAGATCAAACAATAAAATTATCATGTACCACGGTTAACTTCTATAGATAGAGAAACCCAGAAGTCCTCATTTATACAAATCACACTGATACTTTCTGTCTTATCTCCACCATTAAAGACTGGCAGAGTCTCAAGGAAATGCATTTACAGACCACCAATATTTAGCATATTCTCTCGTTAATGCACCTTCTTAATATCCTTAGGCTCCTTCACTTGTGAAAACCAAATAGTAGCTCCATGCTAGGTTTGAGCATGAGAACTAAATAAGACCATAGGATATACCACAAGCCCAGTAATCAGCTTTCTTATTGTTTCTTTCTTTTAAAACCTATTCTTTAAAAAAAAAAGTCAAAATTCTATTAAATTCAAGTGCATGCAACAATTTCTCACTTAATCAAAATATATGATAGTTTCAGTGTTCCTGATGAGTTACTGAAAAAGCTAAACAGTTGTTATTGGCATGATTTCCACCATTGTGGTTTCTGTATAATTTGATCTTGAGGTCTTAATGTCACAAAACCCCACAGTCTTTTTGTGAGAGACCAGGTCAGAGAAAGATAGGATTTCTGCATGGAGGAATTGCTGATGTGAAACTCAATGAGACAGCAAAACCGAACATGCTGGGACATAGAAAACCATTTACAGGTTTCCCAGGAGTGTGGACAGAAGCCCATGTGTACTCTTGCCGTGGTGCGTAGTTTAGTCAACTGGGAAGTGATAGAGGCCCTGGGCAATGCTGGTTTTATTTCCATGAAGCACGTGCAAATGGGAGGCGTTATTTAAATGACTCTGGTGTTGAAAATCAGGAGTTATCGTTGCCTGATTCTGTGGAATATGGGGATTTTCACAGCAAAATAGGTACAAATAGACCATAGGGCACCAACCACACACAAAAAAAAGTTTCTATCTTACCAAAATGGATAGTGCATGAGGGGGTTTCAGAAAAATTGTCAAACAAAAAGTGGATGCTATAATAACTTTATTAAACAAATGTATGATATAATACCCAGTCTTCCTTGACTTGACGTCATTGATTCTGGTTTCTCCAAATTTATAGTCTAGCCTGTACAGCAATCAGATACTTAATTATTCATGGTAAATATTTGCCTCTCATCTTTTTTTTTTCTAAATATGAGTCAAGGATTTTCTACACTGATGAATCTTCCCAAGAAAAAAAATCCTTTTACTCTCTCTCTATATGTGTGTGTGTGTGTGTGTGCACGTGCACACGTGTGTGTGTATACTGTAATATATGCATTTGCATATACATATGCTATAATATCTTTCATTCTGCCAGCTCCTCATTTTTGGATTGGTGATCATGGAGGTTAACACCAAAAGATAGGCAGCAACATAATTCTGCTGTTTGTTCTTTCTCATCCTCAGATTAATCTTCCTTGGTTTTTTTCATCTCAAAAGCTCATAATTATTCTGTTACAGAAAAGGAAACTAGAGGGGCTGGAGAGATGGCTCAGAGGTTAAGATTGTTCTTCCAGAGGTCCTGGGTTCAATTTCCAGCATCCACATGGTGACTCACAATCATCTGAAATGAAATCTGGTGTCCTCTTCTGGCCTACAGGCACACATGCAGACAGGCCAATGTAAACAAAATAAATAAATAAATCTTTAAAAAAAAAGAAAAGGAAACTAGATTTTTCTCCAGTTTTCCATCCTCAATACCAGCTTCTGGTGCAAGCATCTCAGGAGTGTCTGGAGACCATTTTTCTAGAAATCTTTCCCTTTCACAAATGTGGCAAAGGTGAGTAGCACTCTGTGGAAGAGGTGAACTGAGACATGGCAGTCCAGGTTCCATGCTTCAGTGTCGATGTCTGATTCTTTTTTCTTTTTTTGTGTAATTATTTTATTTATTTATTTATTAAAAATTAAAACCTCTTCCTCTCCTCCCAGTTCCCTCCCACTCCCCCCACTCCCTCTC
>LOEQ01008422.1:34327-47344 GCA_001685075.1 Bramus lutescens | reverse complement strand
CAGTGTTTAAATGAATACAATTTGTGTGTTGTTATTTCTGGGTATAAGCTAGTCCTGCGGGAGCCAGGTGGGATGAAAGCAGCCCGTGCTCCTATTCACTGCAGACCCCCAGCCTAATTACACTCCCCTCACTGTTGTTGAACACTTTTGTTTCCACTTATTGGCACACAGTCCTCTCTTTTGGGGTTTCTGTGATTTTATTTCCTGTTTGGTGGTATAAAGGGCTTTTTCATTTTGTAGTTTTGTGGGAACTTGCCTGGCTTGGGTGAGTGGAAGAGACACTCTGTCCCTTGGGGACTTAGAGTCCCTGACACACAGGAGGGAAGTCAAGAAGCATCTCTCTGGTGCTCAGGAATTACAGAGGAAACATTTAGGTGATGCATGGCGTGTTGTGGGCCTCCTTCAAAGCAGGGGGCAGTTCTACAAGGAATGTGAAGGTTTAAACTTGATGTTCACGTTTGAATGCTCGCGTGCTTTGCATATTTAACACTTCATTGAACTAGGCTCTGCTTTGGTTGCTGTTTTGTTAATATTTTACTTTCATAAAAAAAAGGCCAGACATAGTGGTACCTATGTCATCCTAGCACTGGGTGGCAGAGGCATACAGATCTCTATGAGTTCAAGGCCAGCCTGGTCTATATAGTAATTTCCTCAGGCAAGCCAGAGTTACACAGTGAGACTACCCCTGCCCACAACAAAACAACAACAACACAGAAACCTTAGAGACAAAAGTAAAAACCAACCACACACACATATCTTCACTTGAAGTGTTTAGCTTTGTGTGTCTTTAAGGGCACCTCTGTAGCCATAATGCTAGGGCTAAGGACACAGCATTCCAAAATATGATTGACTATTCTACCCACAGTGCACCCCTTTGGTGTGTTTTCAGCTGGTTATCCTGAGAAATCACAGATAGGGGTAGCTCTGAAAAGGAATTTGCATCTAGAAAGGAAAGAAAACTGTGTTAATAATTACCTGTATCAAGAAGAGGGGATGCCTTAAGTGATTTTATGCCTGGAGAGGCCACAGGACCAGACAACCTTTCTTCACTGTGCATTTCCTGCCTACCTTCCCATAACATGTCGTTACCACACCCCAAGCTCCTGTGCTCCATAGCTCAGGGTGCTGTATGGGATCTGGCATCTGCTCCCTCTCTGATTCTCCTCTTTGTCTGAGACTCTCATGACTGTGCATAATTAAGCATGATTCCGCTCCTCTTCATCTGTCTTGTCGGTTTAATTCAGAGGCTAGTCAAAGAACTAGGAAGGCAAAGGAAATCCATCTTCCGTCCTTACGCTCATATAATAGATTCCACCTCTGCACACTGTTGCTCCCATATGGCAGTATTCAGAATGAGTCTTTGCGTATCTCTGCCAACATGCTGCCTGGAAGAAAATGAAGATCTAGTGTTTCATATCCAGGGACCAGTTCTAGCACTCCTGAGAAGGGAACACACTCCCATGGAAGTCCAGCCTATCTGATGGTTTCAAACAGAGCTGTTCAAGGGATTGCTTCATAGACTGAGTGAACTAGTGAAGAAAACGCTTTTTAATATTTCTTTGTGGTGCTCAGTATGAACACACCCTGTACTACTGAGCTGTTCCTGAAGCCTGAAAACATTTGGAATTAAGAATTTCGAATTGACAGTCTGCATGTAACAGCAAGCTCATTACATGTTGTTCATCCTGAACCTGAGAACTAGTTGGGACTCTATATGGTAAGGAAACTTAGAGCTGGGTACCACTTTTCAAGACTACCTGGATGGTATGGAGTAAAGGTAGGGGGGGCATCATCATTTTTTTCTTAAAAGCCACCTCTCTATTATTACCAAGAGTAAATAAAAGTAACTTCTGGGAGAGAGCAAAGTCATTGTGTGTATATTGTTTTGAGATGAGCTCTTACTATGTAGCTCAGGCTGGCCCCAAATTATCCTCCCTCCTGCCTCAGCCTCCTGTGCACAAGGATGACAGATATGTAACCACTCTTGGCTTGATCCCAGAAATTTTCCATCAGGGAAAACTCCATCACAAGGTAGACAGCCATTTCACGCTTGCTTTCAGGTGTTTATCCGAGGAGCAAGCTTCATGCTCCCGGTTCCCTGCCTTCTCACCTTTTCTCTGGAGGCCAGTCTGGAATCTTCTCACACACAGTTCTTCCCAGACAGTTCTGCCCCATCCCAGCATGGCGCTTAATAATGTAAGATGGTGTACTTCCCCAGAATCCCAGTTCCTCCCCTGGACCAGCTGGCCTATTTCATTCCTGGCTCTCTGGTCATTTCCCTGTTTCTTCCCCAAGGTCTGGGCTGCCTTTCCTAAGCAGCTTCTTCCTTCACACCTGGCTTTAGTAGCTAGCTCTAGCAGGTGGTTCTCACCTAGTCTGAAAGAGCAAGAGATGTTTTCTGTTTATATCTGGTTCTTCCTCGGGATACAGAAATGGGTGAGTTCTGATGCTCAGGAGGCAACACACTCAAACTTTTCTCTTTGGGACATGATGCCATAGAAAAGTATGTATCACCCCCTGTCCACCAACATCCTAGAGCTAGTAATTATTCTAGAGGAGGGACAGCTGAGGGGTGACACTGGGTGGCTTATGAGATTAGCTAACACCACAAATGATAGGCTGTAAACGGAAATGAGAAGGAGTGAGCCTGTGAGAAGGCGGCGGGCTATGCTCCTAAGCCGGTTTTTCTCAGGTCGAGTGTGGATTTTAATCTACAGTATGGCTCACTCTTAGTATTCTAATAAAAACTCATAAAACAGCTCTAGGACCACCTAAAAGCCCAGAGTAATTATGACACAGTGCTAAACAGGAGCATCACCCAGGAAGTACCCACATCTTTTACTATGCTGTAATTTTTTTCCTTCATCATTGTGGAGTTTGCTCATAGTCAGCATGACCTTCTAAAAGAAGCTGTGTATCGTCAGCTCCATTAGAGTCATATGGGGCTTCTCTTGATATTTAGAATGAAATTGGAATTTCTCTTCAGATTTGGGTTTGCCCCTCCAACGTTCCCCAGGCGCTATGCCCTTCCCTGCTGAGCAGTGTTCAGCTAAAATGGTCTCTCTGGTATTTTTTTCCAGGCATTCAGGGGCTTGACACTTGCTCTCATTTCTGCCTAGAATGTGCTGCCCCAGGCATTCCTCCCCCTCTGGATTTTCATCTTTAAATTTTTCAACTCAGATGTTATCTTTCCTGAGAGGCCTTCCCTGCCTGAGCCCCAGGCCAGCCCTTCATCTTGGCAGAGTTCGGCTTCCTTCAGTCTTGCTTATTATTGCCTGCTGTAACCCTTCTACTTCACGGGGGTAAGAACCTGGTAGGCAGGGTGACTATGAGAACCTGACATGATGGTTTCCTGTTCAAATGAATGAGCAAACAAATGACTTACAGATGTGCAAACAGAAATCCAACCTCATAGTGATGAGGGCTCCAGATCCCCAGGGCTGTAGTCCGCTCATCAGGAGTCAACACAACTCTGTGTTGAGTCTGCACTGCAGGGTCTTTCCATCCCAAGAAGGCTAACTCTGGACAGCCTGTGGGTTTTTAACCTAAGTCCATGTTAGACATTAGTCAAAATTGTTGAAATACTAAATTTATAATTTATACCAGAATATACTCCTGAGAGTGATGAAAAATGGAATTTTTGTGATCAAAACCAGGAAGATAATGGTAAAAAGTCCCGAATCATGAACCTAGCGATATATAACAACAGCCATATTGGTTAGCAGTATCAGAATATCATCCTCATGACTGACTAGACCTCTGCTGACCCCAAACTTGAACATCCCCAGAGGATGAGCAGTGAAGGCTCTGCCTTTCCAGATGCCGTCTTTATTTCCTTTTAACAAACACTTGTCTAGTGTGCCTGTTGTGCCAGGTGCTTCCCTAAATATCAACAGATAGTGCCACAGGTTGGCTCCTCTGGAAGCAGTAGTTGACACAGAGTTTGGATGTGGGGTGCTTATTAGGGATTGATACCTGTGAGGAGAAGGCAGAGAGCCAGGAGAAGTGAGTTTGTCACAGGCTTGGCAGCATCAACCAACCAGCCCAGGAGCTGGAGGGAAATGCTGCTTGTGAGGGGCCTGCCTCAGCCAGAACGGCCTACCATTTACACCCCCTGGCTCCTAAAGCCTCTTTCTGAATCTGCAACCACCCAAGGAGGTGGAGAGCTGGAAGGCTTTGCCAACCTTCCCGCTAGCAGCCAGCAGTGTTGTTCTCATTTCACCGAAAAGAAAACCGAGATATGGAAAAATTGGGTAACTCAGTAAATGTCCAGTAGGAGATTATGGGATTGTGGGTCAGCTGTCATAGCATTTCAGAGAGGGAGAGTTGAGAGTGGCCTAGTGACGACAGCCACAACGTTAGTGCTGTCCTTTGACATTGTGACTTGCATGCACACATGTGCACGAGCCTGCGTGCATGCCTCTCTGTGAGTGTGTGTGTGTGCCTGCATGCCTCCTGCATGGATGCCTGCATGCCTGCATTTGCACGTTTCCTTGTGTGTTCCTGGCACATTTATCAAGAACGACATCAGAAGGTGATAATTTGGGGTTACCTACTAATTTCAAATACCAAATCTTGCCTATAAAAATTCTAAGAGCCAGGAGTAGAGGCTTTGAGGGGGGCTATCGGACTGGTATTGAGGGACACGATGGTGTGTACTGGGATTCTTCACCTGTCCTGGAAAGCTTCCCCTCTGGAGTTCAGAGTGACCGTGTGAAGAAGGAAGAGAGGGCTGTGAACGCAGGGCGAGGCTGAAGGGGTCTGTGCTTTGTGGGGTGCAGGAAGGCACATGAGGGAGGAGCTAGAGGACAGCGAGGGGGCGGCCTGAGAGAAAGCAGCCACCCCCCAGGGAGAGGGAAGAACAGGAGGGTTTAGCAGGTGCTCAGAGGAGTTGTGTGGTGGTGCCCATCGTGATCTGTGAATTTGGGAGGCTGAGGCAGGGGAATCTCTATGAGTCTGGCGGGGCTGTAGTGAAATCTTCTCTTAAAAGGAGAGAGAAACAGAGAAGGAGAATGAGGAGGTGGGGGAGGAGGTGGAAGGAGAAGGTGGTGTGGGAGAGAAGACAGTAGACCTTGGGAAGGACCCCAAGGGCTGGATTCCAGAAGAAAGGCGGTGTCTAAGCAGCTCCTCAGAATGGAGATGGGTGGGTCTAGACTGAAAAGAGAGGAAATCTAGTCAAAAGAACATGTTTTCGGAACTATAAATCCACATTTCTTATATTATGGAATTAGACTTCTTACTCTAAATATCGGGCTTAGGTAAGGAGACATCCATAGTAAGTGTTACTGGATGATGCAGAACACATATTTCCCTGTAATTTACAGTTTATTTTTGTCTAGAAGAATTCATGTAATAAAAGTTGTTATCCTTAAGATTTTTAGCTCCAGTGGGATTAACTGGCTTAACATACTTTTTCAGGAGTTTGATGAAATCCCCTCTGAGTCCAGTGGAGAAATTCTGTTTTCTCTTGATATTTTGTATTTGTATATAAAAAAATGGCCTCTAAGGCTAGAACAAAATCTTGGTAGTAAGACAGCTTTGCAAGCATAGTGAGCAGGAATAAAGCTTAGTAACATGATGTGTAAGTCGGCCAAATGTGTCCTCTCAGCTAGGGGACTAAAGGATTCTACTCTGGCATCTGAAGGAGGATCATTCTCCCCACCAAACCGATCATATCGCCCTTGTTGACCCTTGGGTTAACAAGTTGACCCCCTGTGACACCCTCTCCCTTGTGGGCATGCTAGCGTGATTTATTAATTTGCTCATTCTCATAACATATAAATCACCTTAGAAACTTGCTCACTGCGCAGTGCTGCTCTGTGTAATTTACAAAGTAAATCAAGCCCAGCGGTGCCCCCAAAGCAATGCATGTCGATTGTGAGAGGGTACATGAAGCCAATACTGGTCTTGCTAGAGTAAACATCCAACTGGGTTCTACTGGAAGCTAGGGAGAATGTGAAGAGGTGCGGTGGGCGGTGAGCATTTAGCAGCATCAGCCCTAGAAGAGGCATGCTTCCAGGCCTGCCTTTTTATTAGACTTCACAGTTTGTATTTAGGCTGGGACTGTCCTAGTTTAGTGTCTGTTGTGTGATGAACACTATGGCCAATGCGACTTAGCTGGAGGGAAGGGGGTTTATAGACTATCATCGCATGAAGCTGAGGTAGGAACCCAAAAAGGAACCCAGAGGCAAGAGATGAAACAGAGACCATGGTGGGACTTGCAGAGGAACTAAATCCATGTCCTCTGGAAGTGCTCTTGACTGCTGAACCATCTCTCCAGCCCTGATCATATAAATACACACTTGTGTATATGTTTGTATATATGTATAATATATTGTATTTTTACTGTTGATAACTTACAATTTATCTCCTTTATTTAAATCTATTTAATGAATTGGCAAAAAGCACCACTACCAGTCACACATAAACAATAGTTTTAGTTTTGTGTGTTTCTGAGTGAGTGTTTAAGAACAATTCCAAATTATGATTTATGAATTAGATAATAAAGAATTAAAAAGTGAAGTCTAACTTGCTGGTCTACCATGCTAATTTGTAGGAGCATCTGAACTTACAGACCAACTATAAAATGTAAGAAGCAGTAAGTGCTCTTTATTTTATGCCAGACATAAACCCTGCTAAAATGCCTTTCAGTTATAAAAGGCAGAATTTTTTTATACAGGGAATTCTAATTAAACTTGCATTGTCAAGAACTAGACTAGTGGCTCTCAACCTTCCTAATGCTGCAACCCTTTAATATAATTCCTCATGTTGTGGTGATCCCAACCATAAAATTATCTTTGCTGCTACTTCATAACTGTAATTTTGCTACTTTTATGAATCATAATGTAAATATCTAATATGCAGGATATCTGATATGAGACCCCTGTGAAAGGGTCATTCTACTCCCAAAGGGGTCACGACCCGTAAGTTGAGAACCATTGGCATAGACAGTTTTTCTCTTCTTATCTCTTACCATTGCTTGTAAGGGACCAATGAATGCAAAGTGAAGCATCGGCGAGTCTTCTGCTTGGCTCTGCAACAGTGGGAAGATACCCAGCTCTGTAAACCCGACTATCAAGGCACACTCAGATACCCAGCTCTGTAAACCCGACTATCAAGGCACACTCAGATACCCAGCTCTGTAAACCCGGCTATCAAGGCAGTAGGTTCTGAGGTGGCACCTCCTCTTTGTGGAAAGCTGAACTAATTAAACCCACTCCTATTTTGAGATAGGGAAAGCAGTGATGATGTTTACAGAACTGGAGTTGCTATTTTTAAAAAGATCGTATCCACATTACTACACACCAATTTTACTTAAATCAACACTGTACAGCAGAGATGTTCTGTTAGCAGTTCATTGTCTGAGCATGGGTGTGTGAATTAAATTATGGTACACATTCAAAGCCGTGAGACATCTGTTTTGTAGTAAGAAAGGCTATTACTCATTAGTAGCCTTTTAAAGATGAACTGCCAGGTCTGTGCTTTCTCTCTTCCAAGTCCTGGCGAAGATCATTTGTGTTCCAGATGTGTCCTTCTGGGGGTTTTCCAACAGGTATCCCCATGCAGGGTGATGCCTTTGCTCTTGTTGGCATCTGTGTAAGCGATGATCTGACTTCTTCCCAGTCCATGGAGATGTGGTCCTGTCTTATGTTTGTCTCCCTGTTCCACATTGTGGAACTGGGCACACTTCTCCACAAACGTCTCCTTCCCTTCTCAGTATCACTGTTATTCAATTCGCTTCTCTCTGTTGTGGTGATTTGAATGAGAATAGCCCCCATAGGCCATATATTTGAATGCTTGTTCCCCAGTTAGTGGAACTGTTTGGGAAGGGTTAGGAGGTGTGGTCTTGTTGGAGGAGGTGTGTCCCTGGGGGTGGGCTTGAAATTTCTGAAGACTCTCCTGTGATTCCCAGCTCTCTGCCTCAGCCTTGTGGTTGTGATCAAGATGTGAGCTCTCGGTCATTCATTTTTTCATTCTGCCACCATGGACTCTACCCTCTGAAACCATAGGCTAAATTAAAGCTTTCTTTTATAAGTTGCCCCTGTCATGGTGTTTTATTGCAGCAATAGAATACTGGCCAGTGCCTTGAACTTATGACTTGAAGCCAAATGCCCCACTTTCTCTTGATCACATATCTTAAAAAGATATATTTATTATTATTTGTGTTTACATGTATACCTCTGTGCATCTATGTGTACCATGTGTATGCAGGTGCCCTCAGAGGCCAGAGGTCATCAGATCCCCTAGAACATGAGTTGAAGACAACTGTGAGCTGTCTGATGTGGGTATTGGGAACTGAACCTGGGTCCTTTGCTAGAACAGTAAATGCTCTTACCAATCTCTCAGCCCTGAAGTGTTCACATTTAATCCTTGGACACTGCTTTTGGAAGGTAACCCTGTTTCCAGGACATGTGACTCTCCCAAGAGTTGGATTCAGTATTAAAAAGCATTTTTAGACTGTGTTTTACACACACATACACACACACACACAGAGAGAGAGAGAGAGAGAGAGAGAGAGAGAGAGAGAGAGAGAGAGCATGGACTTGTGAAAAATCAAATAATTTAAGTAATTTAGATTAGTGAAATTGTTGGATCGTAAAGTATAGCTAATGGTTTTATAGATATGATTAGCTTATGTGCAGCCTGGCTAGACCAGTCATGAGACATCTTCTGTTCTCATCTGTGGTGTGTTTTCACCCAAAATGACTTTAATACAAATTCATTTTCCCCTTCTAAAAACAGACGAAGTATAGTGACCAGGTGACCAAAATCCAGCATACATTTTAAATGTCCAGTATAGATCTTACATCTCGTTTGATGGGCAACATCACTCTGTGCCTCTTTCCCTACGGGGCAGGTCCCACACATATTCTTCAGTCTGACGTTCTAGAATTAACCGTACAGCTCTCATGAGATGCCTCTCAAGCCACACAAAGACTGCATGGTCAAAGAGGGGTGGAATGAGAAGTAAGTGGACCCATAAAGCCAAGAGGCACTTAGGATTTAACAAGATTAGTAGGTGCTGCTGAAGAGAGTTCCCTGACCCGAGTCACAGGGAAGGGGGCGCAAGCCCTGGAAAGCTGCCGGATGCCTGGCAGCACACAATGGTAAAGCTCTCTGGAAAATGACCAGAGGATTGCATCTTTAATGATTATTTCCACTGGACCTTTGAATGAGGAATGAGCTCTTCTTGTGCACCTGCTCGTCAGTTTGTTGTTAATGTTTCTTTTGTCTGCCTTGTTGATTGGGTTCTGTCCGGGGTGTGCCCAGGTTCTGCAGCCTAAGCCGTTTGGTACACAGGCAATGCTGACCTTTTCTGCCACAGTTTCCACCACCACCACAGCTCTGGTGATGCCAATAGCAGTGGAAGGAGACAGCCCTTCTCCCTGTCAGGCTGCCTAAGTCTGTGAATGAGTGGAGCTCACTAAATTATAGATGAAGCTCATCGCTCAGTGCCCACCAATCTTTCTGTCCCTGAGCCAGGGCAGTTCTTCTAGCTCAGTCATGTAAGCCTGTGACAAGTACCATTTTTAGAACATCCTGTGCTTTATATCATAGATGCTAAAACTTCGCTTTCAGTGCTTAATAACTACATGATCCCAGGAATTCTGGGTAATCCCCAGGCCAGCAATTTGCTAAATCCTATATGAACAGGAAACTTCTAAAGACAGGGTAGGCACACATAAGCCTTATGATCAGAGTGTGGCCTTTTTTTTAGAAGCCTGTTTGGAAGCTTCATGCGGGGTTACATCTGAATGGGAACTATATGTCCTCTGCTTGTTGATTTAAGTTCTCTGATGTTTCCTTCCTGACATCATATCCAGTTAATTACATCAACTTGAACCCCCCCTTTTGTAATTTCCTTATTTATTTTGGTTTTGGAGGCAAGGTGTCAGAGTACTCCAGGTTGGCCTGGAGCTCATGATCCCCTTACCTCGGCTTCCCCAGAGCCAGGATTATAGGCGTGTACCACCATGCCTGGTTTGCATTTTTTCTTCTCGTTATAAATGGGACCTGATTGAGGGCAAGTGGCAATTTATTATCCAGACTTCCTGTTTTCCAGGACAGTTCTGTAAGGTTTAGCTAATAAGATTCACATGGTAGTATAGTTGGCGAGGTCTGGGGAAAAGCCAGTTTACCCCATAAGAAGTTGGCTTGAGACTTTGCTGTCTGTTCTTGCTCTTTGCTTTCTTACTGGGATCCAGCCTTGGCAAGGATAGATGTGTGTGCTAACTAATGATGGGAGAACAGTAGGTGGGAACTTGGCCCTGGATGGCATCAGTGACTGTGACTGGCTGGTCCTGTTACCCACTCCCAGACTTTGTGTTTATTTTCAATGCTAAGGTTTGGGCTCCAGACCTTGAACATGGTAGGCAGACTCTCTACCACTGAGCCACCCCCATGCTGTCAGACTTATTTCAGGGGAAATAAGCCACTTGTTTCAGTGACTGTAGTCAAGTACTGTTTCATGCCACAAAACCCACATACTGAAAATGCTGTGATCACAGGTGTCACCACCATGCCTGGCCAAACCCAATTTCACTTAATTCAAGTCTGTGACGGTGTTTCCAGTAAGGTCTGACTGAGGAGGGAAGGCCCTCCTTGAGTGTAGGGGTACTTATTTGGGACCCCACCCATAAACAAAGAACTATAAACAACTAAGGAATTCTGAAAGCGGGAGAAAGAGTCTCCCTCAAGAATGAGCTGCCTAATAGGTCATCCAATACCTATTATTGGATAATAATAGGTCAGCCCTGAAGTCATATGCACACAAGTGACTAATTAGACGGACTGAGCAGGTTGAGTTTATGAATTTAGGGGTGTGTATGTGTCGGGGGTGGTTCATGCCACAGCATGTATGTAGAGGTCAGATGACAACTTTGTGGAGTGAGTTCTCTCCTACCACCTATATGTGGGTTCTGGGGATCAAACTTGGGTTGTTAGGCTTACACAGTGGGTACCTTTATCCCCAGGATCATCTCCCTGGCCCAAGTTGCATATCTTATAAAAAACAATTGAGTCAAAATGGATCATAGACATGAATGTGAATTGTAAAACTATAAAATACTGAGAAAGAAAACCTCAGAGGTCACTGGGTAGACAATTTAGTTAACAGGGTGCTTGCCCTGGAGCATGATCCTCAGAACCCGCAATAGGAAAAACTGGGTGTGGGGATGCACGCCTATTAATCCCAGTGTACTAGGGAGATGGAGGTAGGCACATCCCTGGAACTCACTGGCTAGCTTGGCTGCTTGCTTGATGAGCTCTAAGCCAATGGGAGACCTTATCTCAAAGGAAGTGGATAATAATGTTCCTGGAGTTGTCTTCTGGCTTCTACATGTGCATTGTACATGTGCACAGCCAAGACACAGACACACACACACACACACAGACACACACACACACACACACCACAGAAGAAACAGGAGGGAAATATTTGCATCTGAAATTTGGAAGGGAAATTTGATTTGACAAAAGTATAGTCCATAAAAGCAAACATTGTTAAGTTAGGCTAGCAAAATTTAATTTGTTCTAAAAGGTTCTTATAAGACGAAGAAAGGACAAATTACAGAATGGGAGAAAAGTGTTTCCAGACTCGTGTCTGAAAAAGGACTCGGAGAGTATGGATGCTGTTGCTTCTTATCGAATATAGAGTTACTGAACTCTAGTTATAAAACCAGGAAAAGACCTAAAGGACATTTTACCAAAAAGATTCCCAAATTGCGAACAAGGGCCTGAAAAAATGTTCTTCATCTTTAATCATCAGGGAAATGCAATTTAAACCCACAATATATTAGTGCTAATTTACCAGGATGGCTAGAATACAACAGCTGGCAGGAATGTGGGTAACAGGATCCCTTCTGTGTTGCTGGTGGGAATATCAAATGGTGTAGCCCCTCTGGAAAGCAATTTGACAGTTTGTTAAACTATTCAATGCAGCGCTCATATAAGCTGGACATTTATCCCAGTGAAACTGACTTACTTTTACACTAAAACCTTCATCTAAGTGTTTACGGTAGCTATGTTTTATTTATATTCAAGGTTCTGGGACTTAGCCTTATTGAAAGTCAGTGACATCTATCTCCCCTAGAGAAATTCTGAAGTCACTGTCTGTTGCTACTTTTGTACCATGGAAAAGAAAAAAGGTGTAGAAAATGAATGACTTGGATTAGAGATTACTCAGTCCCCGGGGGAAGAAGCTTTAAGGCATTTTGGTCCTGCTCTTGTGGTAATTCACATGGCCTGCATAGTTCTGGAAGGAATTCCTGCAAAAATGTTTAATTTTTCATGAGTATTAACTGAACAACTATTATTCAGAAGGCGTCTTGGTCAAGTGGGCAGGGCCATGTCTCTCTAACTATGCACAGGGATAGCTTGGTTGCCCAGAAGATCTGTGGCCTGGACAGATGGTTAAGAAATGGCCAGTGACCAGTGGAACTCCTGGAACCAGCCATCCCCAGTGACACCCATGGGTTAGAATTCCAAATTCCTAGAAACTGTGGGAAGATGATCCAGGCAATGGCTTGTTTCTGGAGGGAAAAGGTTAGGGGTTTATGCTGTGTCTGGATTTGGTGTTCTGATTAAAACGTGAACGTGGAGCAGAAGGGGACCCATGGCTTTGTGCAGGAGTAAGAAACCCTCCCTCTGCCCTGCCCTGTCACCTGCCTCCCCCCTTCCCCCCACTGCAGCTCTCCCTCCTAAACCTCAACTGCTTCATCTATAAAATGGTCCGATTGGACTGCACCACTGAGAAGGTTGAGATTCTAGGAGTTGTCGTTCATGTTAGTCAACACAGCTTCCTCCCATAGCTTCTCTTCCTCAGGCTGCTGCTCTGGGTGGCACAAGCGTAGAGCAGTGTGCGTGGCTGTGTTTGCTGTGTGTCCCAGTGGCCCGCTGTTCACTCTTTGTTCTTGCTGTTCCACATTGCCATCTCTACCAGATTCCAGAAACTCTCTCCCAGCCCCAGCCAAATAAGCAAGAACACATGTGAAGCTTTTTCTTTTTCTTTCTTTCTTT
>LOEQ01008422.1:10987-27181 GCA_001685075.1 Bramus lutescens | reverse complement strand
AGAGTGCTGCCTCTCCCCAGCGTGAAGGCCCCCAGAAAGTGACTGCCTGCAAGGCAGGAGGAGCCCTTTGTGTTAGTTACTTGTCCTGCTGCTGTGACAAAAGATTCTGACAGAAGCAATGGAAGAAGGAGGGGTTTTTATGTGGCTCCTAGCTCCAGGGCAGAGGCACTGTTCACCATCAGCTGTCAAAAGAAGCTGGGGCTGAGTTAGCTTTCTCCACTTCCTGCAGCTCTACCCCTCACCCAGGAAGTGGCACCACCCAAATCTAGGATGGATTTTCCTTTGTCAGTTAACGTGACCAAAATAATTCTTCACAGGACTATTGAAAATAAGAGGTGAATTAAAAAAAATCCTTCACAGACATGCTCAGAGGATGGTCTCGTCACTGGTCCCTGTCACACTGACATCAGTATTAGCCATGTATCCTTATTAGGTACCAAATTGTCCAGCCCTTGATCTGTGGGTTTCTCAGCCTCCTGAATTGTGAGGAATACACTTGTTTAAGGGTTGTGGCAACTCAGGTAGACTAACACACTCTTTATCTACCTTGTGTATTGCTATGGCTCCATTGCTAGAGCCCTTCTAGGGCCCGGGACCTTAAGCACTATTGGCTTTATAGTAATCTGTCTCTCTCTGACGCTGGTGTTGACACTAGAACTGGCTGTGACAGTCACAGGGATGGGATTTTTCTTCTCTGAGGCTGTGTGGTTTGAAAGGTTTGTGTTGCCACGTCCAGGGTGAAGTGCGGTGCCCGCGGTGGTGGTACAGGGTTAGCTTCATTCTTTCCCTCTCCACTCATCCCCTGCCAGGGAAGCAGAAAGCTTGGTCACACCCGCCCAGAGAGCCCAGAGTCAAACTGGTGATCACCAGCCTCTTATCCTCACCCCCTGTGAGTGGGTGGGAGGAGGTGCTAAGCTTTCCCTGAGAAACAGAAGAGCTTCCTGTCCCCCACTTACGGCAAAGTCAGCAGAGGACCACAGAGAACATGGCTGCTTTGGGATGTTGAAAACAGGACACAAGCAGAACTCTCTGGAGCTCGGGAGGGTAGGATGGGGTGGTGAGGGTCCTGTTTGGGTGACTCACCTGCAGAAGCTGGGAGACACCCAGATAATCTTCCAGATATCACAAGCGAATCAATACTCGGGAGTGTAGTTTGTGCCCAGTGGAATGAGAATGAAAGTAGATTTTGAATTTGCTTTATAGGTGTGTGCGTGTGAGCACAAATGTGCATGCCTCCCAGACCTGAGTCAGAGTTCCTACAGGCTTACTCCAGGATAAAGTCCACTCTTCCGTCCATGCTTTTGTTGGCACAGCCTCTTGGCTCTACACCCTCTGTACCTCCAGTGCCTAGCCGCCAATTAGACACCACCTCACCCCCACACTGGGACTCCCAGCAGGCATCACTGGCTGGCCCTCTCAGGACCTTGCCCTCCACTGTTTCTCTATCTTTGCACAGACTGTTAACTTTGCTTGCAACCGCCTCAGCTCCTCACCAGCGGGCGGCCTTGGAGAGTTCTATTTATTCATCTCACAGGCACTCAGTGTCTCTTCAGAACGTTGTCCCCAACCCTGGATAAGGCAGTGCCCAAGACTGTGCAACCACCACTGAAGGCCAGACGAGGCAGGAGGGCCCTGACCTCTCCTGCCTAACAACTCTTGGCTCTCTGGTCCTTCTGGGAGAGCCTCTCAGGTTTGTGCTGCGCAAGGTGCTTTCATGATGCCCCTCACCCTCAAATCAACATTATGTATGAGTTCTGGTGCATGTACTCATGGTATATTTGTTCCATGAATAAATGTGTATGTGGCTGCTGAGATGGCTCAGTGAGTGGGTGAAAACCCTTGTGGGGAAACCTGATTGAGTTTGATCTCTGGAACCCACCATAAAAGAAAACAGACTCTCAAAGTTTCCCTGATCTTCAAACTCGTGTTGTGGCATACACCGCCCCCCAGATACACACACACACACACACACACACACACAAAATGATAAATAAAAATTGAAAAATAAATGTACATGCACAGATCCTGTGCATGAGACAGATAAGCTGGAAGCAATGAAACTGGGAAAGCTGGAAGCAAGGAAGCGTTGGAGGCACTGTCCAAGAAACGGTCACCAGACTGGCAGTAAGGCTGCCCTTGTGACCCCCAGCACGTAGGAGGGACCCACAGGGACCTGAATTTGCTTTTGATATGACATCACCACAGCTCTTGAGGACAGCAGTGGCAGTTTATTTTTTGTGTCTTTTCTCTATATTCATGCTCATGGGTGGCATGTGGTTAGAATGGGGTAAAGGCCCTGCTAAAGTTACTGTACCAGGTACTGGAGGGGAACACCTGCCTGGCTGCTTCACAGAGCTGAGCAGAAGCAGATGGGGGCCCTTCACAGCTACTGCAATGTTTGGGTGGAGGTTCCAACCCAAGGCCCCTCCCCTGGGAGTTTCCTCAGTCCAGATTCCACCTTTGAAAAAGCCTGCCAAAGGATGATCGCTCCCCAGAGATGCTCAAGACCAATCCCACAGGGTATTTAAACTGGCCCCCAGAGAACAAACACATGGTTTTTTGGTCTTCCTTCCCCTCTCCTCTCTGGGGACCTGGAAGGCCACCCAGGAGCATTGGTATCCATTAAACCTGGACATTTTCTAATTCAGTTTGATTTAGTCTGATTTGGATTATTGCTTTGGCAGAAAGGTTTATCGGGGTGCAGAAACTTTTCACATAGGAGCCCCAAAGTCCCAATTCTGAGCTCCCATTCTCCTTAGCCATGTCATTCTTGGCTGTTTTTTTCTGCAAGTTTCAGGCCTAGAAGCCCAGATGACCTTTGAGTGTGACAGGGTCGTAGTGCAGCATCCTTCTACGGGAAGCAGCCTCAGGATTGTGCTCTTCCAGTGACTTCTCCGCCCTTTGCTTTGAGACTCCTGGCATCCATCAGTGTCTTGGGTCCACAGTGAAGGTGTTTTGCCTTTTGTATTTGTTGATGAATCCCCCGCACCTACAGTGGCTCCTGGAGAGGGATGCCTTATTGAACAGAA
This sequence comes from Bramus lutescens, assembly GCA_001685075.1. Taxonomy (NCBI): domain Eukaryota; kingdom Metazoa; phylum Chordata; class Mammalia; order Rodentia; family Cricetidae; genus Bramus; species Bramus lutescens. Next base: position 24,152 of record LOEQ01008422.1, on the reverse strand, counting down.
AATAGACACGTGAAATGATGAATGAACTGTAAAATGAAAGAAGAGCGTTCACAATCCTTCGGCTGTTGTTTTTCGGTCACTCTGTGATCTGTGCTGACTTAAGCCGCCCTGTCTAAGCAAGGACTTCAATGATGGGCAACTCCCCAGGACAGCTAGACCAGGGACAGGGAGAGCTGCAAGGTGAGGTGGCTGAAGGCGCCATGGGAGCCCTGTTGTCTACTGAAGTTTCTCTGGCATCTGCCCTCTGGCCTGAGGCCAATGCCTAGTAAGGAGGAGGCTGGGCTACAGTCAGCCCCACAGTCCAGAACAGGGGAGGGGCCTATGTTCCAGGGTGGGAGCCCCAAGGCAGGAGTCTTCCCGAGCTCTGTGGAACATCCGGCTTTGAACGACTCCATTTAGAAATAGAAGAAAAGCTCGGGAAATAGGAGGGCTCTGGCAGGCTTCCCGGGAGAACAGCAAGTTCCAGCCAACTGGAGCTCCGGAAGCAGGGAATTGGTGGGGAAGGATGGGGCATGGAGTGGCAGACATCTCAAACACGGCTTCCCTAGCAAAGCTCTGCTCTGAACGGAGCATTTTTCTGAAAACCGGGAGGGTTTTATCCTCCCAGGCTGTGGTGCACGTAGCTAGTGTATTTCCTGTGAACTCAGCCATAACGGTGCATGTGTTTGTTTTCAAAACAGAAATGTTATAAGCTATTCATAGTTCTGTCTGAGCAGTCTTCCGGGTAACAAGAGAGAAGCTAAAGTCAGTTCCACCTTCAGGTCTGGACCAGGCTTTTCCTGCTGTCTCCAGAACAGGCTGGGGGGACCTCATTCCTCTGGACAGCTAGCTCCCTTTCAGCCCACCAGAGCCAGGGGACCCAACAAGCATCTAGGACAACCGGTTGTTCTCAACTTGTGGGTCCCGACCCACAGGGCGTCAAGTGACCCTTCATGGGGGTCGCATAGCAGATATCCTGCATATCAGATATTCATGTTATGATTCATAACAGTAGCAAAATTGCAGTAATGAAGTAGGGACGAAAATAATTTTATGGTTGGGGGTCACCACAACCTGAGGGATTGCATCAAAGGGTCTCAGTGTTATAGGAAGGTTGAGAACCACTGATCTAGGAGCTTTTCAGGCTCACGGGGATGAGGATGTGAGCGTGTAGCCACCCTGCTCCAAGGGATTGATGGGGAAGTGAACTCAAGGGAGGTGGCTTCAAAGGAGGACCCAGGCAGGTGACTTTAAGAAGGAAGAAGTGGTTACGCATTTTTAGCTGTGAACAAGGTCTAAAGTTAGCTTCATCCAAGTAAGACTCGCCGTCAGTTGTGGCCTTTCTCCTTTTAGGACCCCAGCCACCAGCTAGCCTACCCCTGACAGGGAACCGGAGGGGGATCCTGGCCATTTACAACTGCTCTGAATGGAAACCTCCCTCACCTTGTCATCCAGAACCGAGGGAGCAGGCTGGAATCCCAGCAGGCTTGGAAGCCCCCAAAACAAGGAAAAGAGACAGGGTCAAAGGGCAGCTCCTCAGAAGACTTTGTGAGACTGTTGTAGCATTGGTGGCTGGAACATGAATGAGCACACTTAGGAAAACTTGCCACATCCCATGGGAAAGTTGAGGACATGTAACATCTACCACCCAGCAACTCCATTCCTCATTAATATCATAGAGCACCAGTCCTCCATGCCTTTGGTCTCAAGACTACTTTACATTTTTAAATATTAGCAAAGACCCCAAATAACTTGTTTGAATGAGTTAAAATGGTTGATTTTTACCTTATTATTAGTTAAAAATAATTTAAAAATAATAAACTCATGCACACTAATAAAAGTAACATGATTAATAAAAACAAACTCATATTTTCCAAAACAAATAACAGGCAGAACATAGTGAGGAGGGGGTCACTGTCTGGTGGAAGCCAGCTGGGCTCATGTCAGCCCTGCGTGGCTCGGCTGGGATGCTGTGTACCCTGCAACTGCTAGGAAATTTGGTGTGCACTTGGGAGAAAGGGGGGATAAGAAGCACAAACAACACTGCTGTATATTAGCAAAATAGCTTTGACTTCATAGACCCTCCTGAGGATTTCAGGAGCCCTTAGAGGCCTTTGACAGACTTGACCATGTTTTCGGGAGGATTGTGGAAGTACTTTGGAACTTGGAGCTAAAGAAGACATGGGGTGTTGAGAGCTCTGTGGGCTGTTCTGGAGGAGTTTGGAAGATAAAAACACTGAGAGCGGTCCCAAAAGACTCTACTGGGTCTTTTGTGTGAAGAACCTATGGTGCGATCAGAGGGAACTGAGGAGTCAACTGTGATTAACAAGACAACAGAAACACTGAAGTAAAACCTTTGTTGGGACAATGAATGCTGACCAGCTGACTCCTCGGAGTCAGCACATAGAAGCTGAGTTCCAGAAATAGCCAACATTGTACTTTATTCTGGCAACCAAACTTGATAGCAAAAGAGTCACCCAGGTGGGGTTGGTTTTGAAGGAATGAAGGGGTCATGGAGAGCAGCTGAGGCCTGGCACTGTATGGCAGGGCTGGAGTCCCTAGAGAGCCCAGGAGAGGCTGTCATTGAAAGTACAGCCTAGATGTAGCAAAAGACCCAACACATTTGGAGACACTGTGGTACCATCGGATGGCCGTCAAGCACTAGTGGAGTGGAACCAGCTGGAGCCTAAAAGATAGCTGTGTTGGCTTCAGAGGACAGAATTGGAGAAGTGACCCAAGTCCTTTGGAGGAACCCAAAAGATCGTGAGTGAATCCCGGATAATTGGGCATTGAATTATTTATACTGTTGGAGTTCGGTTTTGTTTTGTTTGGACTGCACAGACTCTTTCCTCTTGAAGTAAGGAAGTATTTATTTTTGATTTGACAGGCGCTCACAATTAAGAGACTTTGAATTTTAAAAGACTTTGAATTTTAAGAGATTGCCTCTTAAAAAAGACTGATTTTTTTAAGTGTTTGAATTTTTAAGGACTGAGGGACTTTTAAAATTTGGAATGTTTATATTGTAAGGTTGATGTTAGTGTATGATCTTTGGGGAAAAAAAAGAAAGGAGAGGTTATGACTGAACAGTTATGTGTTTGTGTGTCAAGTTGACAAAGGGTCAATTGTGCTAGCTAGAGTTAGCTGAAAGTTAGGAACCGCAGGTGAGAAAATGTCCCCTTAAGTTCTGACCATAGGGCATTTTCTTAATTAGTAATTGATGGGGGGTGGCCCAGCCCATTGTGGGTGGTGCTATCCCTGGTAGGTCTAGGTTCTGTAAGAATTCATAGGCTGAACAAGTCATGATGAGTAAGCCAATAAGCAGCACCCCTCCAAGGGTTATGCATCAGTCCTGCCTTCAGGTTCTTGTCCTGTTAGAGTTTGTGTTCTGACTTTCTTTGGCGATAAACAGCAATGAGGAAGTGTGAGCTGAATAAACCCGTTCCTCCCCAACTTGCGTTTTGGCCATGGTGTTTCGTGTAGCGGTAGTAAACCTGACTAAGACATGACCCTTGGACAATACTTTAAGAACTGCTGTATCTGGGAGAGAAAGACAGCCAACTAACCAACCAAAACCAAACCCGCATCTCAGTTCAAGCAGATAAAGGTGTACAATGTATATTGTATTGTACTAGGTTCAAGTTCTATGGAGAAAGAGGAATGAAAGTAAATGCTAAAAGAGAAGGGGCTAATTAAAATGGCTAATTGTTGGAGAATCCTGCTTGAGAATGTTTTTAAGATGATGCGTGATATCAGATTACTGTCACGTTAGAATTTTATTGAGATACACTCAAATAAATGGTACGTAGATCTTTTTAAATGTTTAGCCCCACCCACCCCACTTTAGTACTACTTCCCCAGCTCTTTGGAATTTAACCTTTGACATCTATTTAAATTACACATGGACATTCCTAACCACCACCCCAGCATTCTAGAGTGGCTCAAGATTCTTTTAAAGCTATGTAAATAAAAAGCCTTGAAGATTCCTGAGATAAATGGCTTTTAGTATTTCTTTAAGCTCTTTGAATCTGTTCTGGTGAGTGGGCACTGCACCTAGCAGATTTCTAAAGATAAAGGTCTGTTTAACACTAGGTGTCTCTACAAATTAGATATAAAGGAATGAAGCAAAACCATATCTTCATCTCTCCTTACATGCTCACAAGTATAGATACATACACACACACACACGCATATGTGCGCATGCTTACACACATGCATGCACACACACACACACACACACACACACACACACACGCATTCACTCATTCCCTTGGCAGATTCCTGTTCTTATAGCATGGATTCTGGTGCAGGGAGTTTCTGAATGACACCGCAGGGAAGCATGAGCTGGGTTTGCCGCATGAAATGATCCGGCCACTGGGAATCCTCCAGAGGTGGGGTTACCTTAAAGAAGATCCTTAAACAAAACATCCATAGGATCAAAACATCCATGGGAAGTTTGCACTGGTACAAACCCTCTTGTCCTTGGCAGTCCTGATTGGGGTGCTACCTGCACAAAGGTCTTGGTTTAATTCTAGTGGAAATCAATACAAGGACCAAGTTTCCCATCTGTGTGCAGACCTGGGGCGCTGCACCCAGGATGGCAAAGTGACTCGAAATGAAGGATCCTAGAGGGAGCAGATTCTAGGAGTCAGCGGTGATACTGTGATTCCTGAGATTCGCAGCCACACCTCCTGGGGCAGGTACGTGCAAATGCCCTGGTGACCCTAAGCCTTTGCGGTGAGTGGGCTTGAGCTTACGGCCTCTCTGTTCTGTCCTGCGATGTATGGTGAGCCCCATGTCCTTACAGTCACCACTTGTGGACCTCCTGGCCTCACCCAGCTCCTGCTGTCGGGAAGAGCTTGGTAGTTTTCTGTGACAGAAAGAAGGCAAGAGGGACAGAGGAGACGGAGGAGGCAGGTCTCTGAGTGACCTGCAGCCACCACCACCAACCACCCCCTTGTGTGCTGGAGAGTACAACTCTCATAAAGATGAGCACTGAGAGCTGAGAGGGCTCCAAATGCATGGAGAAATGCGTGTGTGGCATGTGGGCACTGGGCTTCTGGCTTGGCAGCCCTGAGTCAGTCTCCATTTGATGAGGGCCAGGCCCCCTTTCCTAAGGACTTCCATATTTATCTGGGCCGCACCCAGCTCAGGCAGGTGGGTGGGGCTGTTGTTCAGCATCCATCCTTGGACCCGGTCCCTGGAAGTGGCAGTGTGACTGTTTCAAAGGCTGGCGTCACATATAGATCAGCTGGGTTTTGTGCAAGGCCTAAGCTGAGGTTGCACAAGAGAACATGAAAAATGCCAGGGAATCCAAAACTCCTTTCTTTAAATGGGGTTCAGAATGTAGGCTTATGCTTCTACTTGGTCTCAGTGAAGGAAAAGGCAATTCTTAGCCCAGAGTAGGAGAAATACCTCCTATGGGAAAGTGGAGAACTAAGACCCTCCAAGAGCTTGGGTGCAAAGATGGAGTGTGCTTCTTGTCTTTTCTTTGACATCTCTAAAGGCATTCGGAGCTTGCTGGCATGCCACAAAGTGTCAGAGGCAAGCTAATGAGAGGACCCACAGTCTTGATGGCCACCATAGGGGAATGTGGAGACTTCACTAGACAGTGAAAGACGGGGTATTCACACACTTAGCAACATTAAGTCCCCGAGGAAAATCTATAAAAAACCACTATCCCCAATCTTTATTTTAATACAACTCTCGCGACCTTTTGCTGCATGGTTGTCCCTTGTGAACATTGCCAGAGTTTGGCCCCATTTTAAAATCTGTGTGCAATTTCTGTCTCCTAAGAGATAAACTCCTCTGGGTTTCCTTAGAAACAACTTCTTGGGATCTGCTGCGCAGCCGGTGGCTGGTGACTCAGCCTGGAGAATGGCTGAACTTGAGGATGGACCCTAAACACTAACGTCTCTGACCAGGTCCCAGACCGAGCCAGCTTTGAAACTGTTCCCCCGATTCTTTACACTGTCACCATACTGTGAAGTCAGCTGTCACAGACTGTGATGTTGGCCGTGTTAGGTGTCTCTGGATGCTGTAATACATAGAATCCCAATGTCAGCTAATGTCAGAAGATCATCCACCATCAGATCACAGCACAACATCAAATTGCTAGTCAGCAAAAGGCTTTTGTCCTCTGCTAATTTGTTGTATGCTATGATAATGTGTCCCCTTCTTCCTACACCCTAGATTCTCTGCAGCGAGCTGGCAGGTATACAGAAGCTGTATCATCCTCTCATTCTTCTTCAGTACATGCGAAATACACACAGCATTTGCCACTTCAACATTTTTTAAGATCAGGAGCATTAAATGTGGTGACATTGTTTCATGTTTGTTACTAGAATTGTACCCATTAAACACGAACTGCCCACTGTCCCTTCCACAACTACCCTGGCAACTACTCTTCAGCTTTCTGTCCCTTTGAATTTGACTATTCTGGCTCCTTATACAAACCACACAGCATCCGCCCTTTTGTTTCTGGCCTACTTCGCTTAGCACACTGTCTTCAAGGCTTAGTTATGTTGTAGCATGTATTCACAGTCTTTGCTTATCCATCCAGGGACCGATAGACATCGAGGTTACTTCCGCCTTTCAGCTAATCACACCCTCTTCTTAACCATCTCCCAGGTGAACCGATTGTGCAACCCCACCTACATTCAAGGGAACCAGGAAATGCTATCAGTCTGTAGGTGGTTGGGCAGCCATTTCTCAGAACCAATTCTGCCTATAGAGGGTGAGGCACAGGTTGTTGGTAGATAACAAACCCTTCACCTTTGTGCTTCCTGAAGCAGCTACTTACACTGGTCCAGAAAGAGAAATCGTTTCCCAGGGTCAGTCCTGAGAAAACAGAGACTCTGAGGTCTAAATGTACTAAGTGAATAGTGAATGCTGGCATTTGTGCCGTCTTTGGAATTTTCAATGTCTATTTCATTTGCTGTACAGGGTCAAGTTTTAATTGTCTTTCACTTCCCATAGGGTGATATTTGTAGAGCCCTCGGCTTCTCCATAAATTCAGTAATTGGTATTTATTGATCTTCATGGCAACATGAGTTATGTATTATTTCTTTTATATTTTTAGTTGTGATCCTAGCCTTTAATGGCTGAGCCATCTCTCGAGCCCCTGTATTATTTCTTTAATTGTATATACTTTCCTTTAGAGAGGATTAAATAAATTTCTCAGTTTTCTAGCTCATAAATAGCAATTCGTTTCCCCATCACTGATGTCCTTTAAGGCAAACATGAGCCGGGCAGTAGTGGCGCACGCCTTTAATCCCAGCTCTTGGGAGGCAGAGACAGAGAGAATGCAAGGCCAGCCTGTCTACATAGTGAGTTCCAGAACAGGACAGGTTCCAAAGCTACAGAGAAACTTTGTCTTGAAACAAACAAACAAACAAAACCAAACCAAAACAAAAACAGAAATAAAAGCAAACATGAAGCTCCCAAGCCAAACTGCTGTTTGAACTATTTCTTTCCACTACGGGGAGTGGACATGAGCTGAACCCCACTGGAGAAGAGGGAATAGTCCTGTCACTCAGCTTTCCCTTTATATATGGCCCCAGGGAGGCACCTAGAACCCCTTTGGCACAAAAGGAACATCATTCACTGCTCCTGCCACTTCCTGGCAACGTTCCTGGAGCCCCCCTCCTGTGTTTCAGGTCCAAGAGATGGATTAGGGATCAGAAATCATTCCTTTCCTCCAAAGTGTGCAGCATCCAATCGGAAAAATGGCCTCATGGATACAGAGCCCTCATGCAATACAATGGGCCCTATACAGCAGCCTGTGGCGCACCGCGGGAATTTGGATGATAGGCAATTAGTTTTGCCTGATGTGTGGCAAATAATGGTGAGAGGTGACAGCTGGCTTAAAGGGATGGCTCACCTGACTTCAAAGCTCCGGAGACTACGTAAAAGCAAGGTGTGGCTGCACACATACCCGCAACACGTGCTATGTGGGAGGGCGGAGACAGAGGGATCATTGGGGCTTGCTGGCTACCAGCATAGTCCTCTCTAGGTTCAGAGAGGACTCCAGGGAAGTCAGGAAGAGAGTGACAGAGGAGAACACTCAATATTCTCTGGTCTGTGCGCGCACCTTCATACACACGTGTGCATATACCACATGCACACAGCACATGTAAACTCTCTCAAACAACATATATATTGTACAGAAGGAATTAAATACATAGGTTAAATTGTTAAGAAGGTGATAACGGAGCTAGATGTAGACGACTAGAAAGTGTTGGGAAGCTCTATTTCAGATAGAAATGAACCCTTAGCAATCCCGAAGAGTTCAGGGAGGCTGAGGCTAAAGGGCAGGGGCAGCAGGGATGGGGCTGGAGAGATGAGGTGGGCGCAGACACAGACAGGAAGATGGTGTGGAGCGGGGTGAAGAGTCATGACTTTGCTGAGGAGGTAGGGGGCAGAGCGTCTTTTTACAATGCTTCCTCCGGCTGGGGTACTAAACTAAACCATTTCATTCCAGCCCTATTCGTTTCTAGAGGGCAGGACCACCGTCAACACGCTGGGGTAACTCCCCCCCCCCATACACACACACCATGTCACATCGCAGGCTCCCTAGAAGTAGGGTAAATACCGCCTGGAGATATTTGTTCTCCCACAGTGACTCTCTCATGGTCACTTTCCTCACAGACAAGGAAGGATTCCTGCTAGGCCTTCCTTTTGACTAAAAGACTAAGCCAACTCTGAGTTGGGTGTCTTGAAGCTGAGGTCTCTATATGACCCCTGCAAGGACAGAATGGAAGCTTGGAGATACCAGGGCCAATGGTTTATCCCTGTTCCATTGTCCCAGTGCCCAAGAGACAGAGCAATCCTAGCAGAAGGTGTCATCTACCACAAGGTCCTCTTAGGCACTGTGCTCCCATGACACCTGCGTCTTCATGGCTCAGACAGCAGATCATGATGCCGAGACTTGTGTTTCTACATAATTTACAAATGGAGGCCAAAACCAAGGGCCTTTTGGGTTTGTCGGTTGATGTGGGTCAAGAAATCAAAACCCGACGACAATAGCTATGCTGCCTGAGATGCCATGGGCCACTGTGCTTCCTTCCCTTCAGAGCTGCGTGGTCCTGGAAGTTTTGTCTCCCTGTGGGCACAGACCACCTGGGATGGAAGCCATGCTCCTCTGTTCTGTGATTTTGGGAGAAATTAGCCTTTCTGAGCATCAGCTCTATGGTATGAAGAATGCTTTGTGCACAGTGATCATTAGGATTAAATAGCAGCATTGGTGTGCACACCCCTTGCTGTGATTATAGGCGACACCAGGATGCCACTATGAGTTCATTTGCTACAAGGACAAGGGCCCTGTACCTTCATGGCTGCATTCACCGGAACTTGCCTGCTTAGAGCTCAAGGGTTAAAAGGAAGCTTATCTCACACTACTGCAAGCCTCCTTGCTTTTCCTCTGACCCTTGAAGTGATGATATATATACAACAGAAATAGGTAACAGAGGAGCTCGGTTGGTAATGCTTGCCTGGCATGCAGGAGGCCTGATGCTCTGCTCCCAGCACATATAAACCAGAACTGTGGTTCAGTCCTGTAATCTTAATAGTCCTTACATTTGGGAGGTGGAGGCAAGAGGATCAGAAGGTCAAAGTCATTCTCGGCTACATGGTGAATACCAGGCCAGCTTGGGATACTTCAGATCTTGAAAGAAAAGGGAGAAAAAAGTGAAAGATGAAAATGTTTCAAGTTGACCCCTGAGCTCACCTGGGCTGAGCTGGCATCTCATTCGCCACCTCCCCCATGTCTCCAGGAGCTGTACACAAAGCTGACACACGCATTGAAAGGTAGTAAAGTTGACCATTTGAGCTGTGGAGGAGACTTCATTGTTTTGAAGGTTTTGATTACACTTTTATTATTTTTATTTTGACTCTGTAGGGGATGACGTGTAGCACTGTATGGACATGCAAAGGTCAGGGGAACGACTTGGGGAAGTAGGTGCCCTCCTTCCACCACGTGGGTCCCAGGGAGAGAACTTGGCTCATCTCTTGGGAGCTTATTATTTTTAATGTCTCTGTGGCCATTGTTTTTTTATGCTAACCATTCTTCTTAGTACAACCCTTCCTAGTCTATGGAGTGGAGTTGCTGCCCAGGATCTATGTGCTTTTGAGAATTTTAATGCAAGGGGAAGTCAGAATATACCATCAGTCAACTATGGAGAGGTAAGCCAACTGAAGTCAAGGCCTCCTATGAGTTAGTTTACCCAATAAGCTCTGACTGGAAAGCCACACCATGCAAACGTTAACCATAACAGGCACAGTGCGAGAGGCACTTTTTACACTGTAGAGTAATATGCAGAGAGGTCAATCACTCCAAAGTCACAGGAGGATGGGGCACAGTGTTGGAGGGGACATGCTTCTTGCCTCCCAGCACCCCACAGGTCAGCACCCAGTCACTCACTGGGTAGCACCAAGGCTTATGATTAGATCTTACTGCTGGATGTTGAACATCTTAATCAAGCTAGTGGGCATCTGGCTTCCCCTCCTCAAACTGGCCCTCTCTAGAAGCCATTTCTAACCTTCTAAAAGTTGTTCAATGCTATCATGAAATAATTCCACATGGTCCTTCAATTTGATACGAGACTCAGAAAAATCAGTGCACATGCCACTGTAAAGGCAAGATCTTTGGTTCAAATGTTGACTTCATCTCCTAATTTTTTCCAGCATCAAAATGATTTTATCTAGAAAAGCATGGGGCACTCTGCTTCCTCTGGTCCTTGCAGGGTCTGTGGCTGTGACGATGTTCAGAAATTAGGGCAGAAGCCATGGCTGGGTCTCAGACGACTCTTGAATTCCTGACTGACCTTCACTGGGTATCAGAGTCCAGGAGTTGTTTTTCAGGGAGCACAGATGAGGAAGTGAAGAAATGGTACAGGAAGGCTCAGGACAAGGGATCTCTGAGCGAAAGTCATAGGAAATTGGATTTGGGGTCAGGACAGGGAGGAGCTGTCACAGATGGAGACATTTGGTCCTGGTAGAAATAGTGGGCTTCCTGTCACAGAAGCCAAGTAGAGGCTGGACAACTCCCAAGCTAGATCGGAGTTTGGAGCAGATAAACTTACAGTCCTTCATACTGGGTCAAAGTTGTACGGCTTGCAGCATCATCTGTCATGAAGTCAACTCCACTTGCCCACCTGGAGCTAGGGAGTGATGCTCAGAGCCCTGGGTGGCCACTGATGAGTACCTCCAGACCCACACATGAGCCCCAAAGGCAAGTGAGCATGGCCTTGGGAGCTGGGTCTCTGAGCGTGGACTCCATCTGATGACTCAGAAATCCCTCCCATCCTTAACACTGGGAACTGGTAATGCTGGTTTGTTTTGTTCTAATTATTATCTAGATGACTATTTGGCTCATTCCTGGGCAAGGCTTGAGTCAAGAAAGACCTGTTAATTAATTGAATAAGGTTATATAATCACATTTGGGCACTTAAATGCACAGCAATTATGTTGGAGCCCAAGCACCTTGGTACACAAGGAGGTAGTTCTAATGTCAGGAAACGTCTGCTCACGCCCATGAGGCTGCACCCCCAACACAGAAGGTGGGGTGCTCCTGGCACTCCTGTTTCAGTGAGGCTGGGTGAGGTTACTGTAGTAGTTAATGCTTTGGAAGCCTTCTGAGAAGAGCCTGGAAATATTTCAAGCAAGTCTGCCTTCACTCCAGCCTATGGGATCCATTACCTTCAGAGCGTGTCAGTGTAGCGTTTAGCTTGGCTTATGAGTAACATACTATCTGAATTTGCACTGCAAGGGGGACCCTGGGCCTCTGGCCACCAGCATTTCTTTTTCTCTCCTGCCACAGACACGTGCCATATGTGGGGCCTGCCTGCTTGTCACCTGCATCTCTTTCTAGCTCCTATCTTTAACACTAATGTCTTCTAAGCTTGCACTCCTTAAACACTGTCACGTCCACCTCGACCAGCAAGAAAGACGCAACACTCAGGCTCTTCTATACGCAGTTTATTCAGGAACCTTGAACAATCTTCTTCTTCCTCCGGGAAGGGCGCTTGCAGACTATATACTCTATGGGCTACCAATCCCAATAAGTCACGTGGCAATCTCTAATAGGCCCACATACACGAAAGCAAGCCTGCTGATCAGCCTTAGCCAAATAAGGACTGTTTATCACAGAGAGCACTCGCTAGCGGAAGGAAGAACCGGCTCAGTCTTTAAGGCGTGGCACTACGCAGTTCTCTACAAAACACCAGTCTCCCCTAGAGAAGAGAGGAAAGTGGAAAGAGGGTGGTGGGAGAGTTGCTGACAGGTGGATACCAGGTCTTCAGGAAGGCATGGGCTGTGGTCAGAAGTGTTTGCCACCCAACTCTCTAAGATTCCACCAGGCTGAAGGGTTTCAGAGGTCTCCACCCCAGAGCCTCCCCCATACTGTCTGCTGTCTTTACTTGAGAACGAGAGCTCAGATGCCCCATCTCTGCTCAGTGTTAAGAAAAGACCCGGTAGCAGCCTGGGAAAGTCTCACTCAGAAGCATCATAAGCACTGGATGCTCTCCCATGTCTTTGTGTTCGAGCTCCGCTCTCCTCACTCACTCAGGGTCTGCTGTGGTGCTAAGGATTGACCCCTAACCCTTGGAATGCTAGACTCTACCACCAGGCTCATTGTGTCTCCCATAAAGTCATCAGGCTGCCTCTGAAGAGAGACCTAGAGGGAATTTCACCTTTGCGGGCCTCCTGAAACAGGAAGGAGGTAGAGTTTCAACCATCCGGGAGGAGCCCCTCACTCACTCAAAGTGGAGTCCTTGGGGCAGGTTTTGCTGTAAATACATGGCTGAAACAAAGGACACTGACTTCCGATAGGTCAACTGAGCCCCAAGCTGATCTCGTCCCATAGATGACAGAACCACAGACGAGCCTTTGCATTGCTCTTGGCTTGTGTCTGCAACCAGAGCTCTTGATGGAAACATTTGATTTGATCTGGTTTCTTGGTCTTTTGAAATTTAGCTGTCATTGGCTCTTACTTATTCCAGGCCATCCTTCCACCTCCTTCCTCTCAGGGCATTTGTGATAAAACCAAATCCATGGCATGTGGCAAGGCTGGTGGGAATGCCGCCTCTAAAGCATGGATGTGAGTGCGGCGGAGCAGGACTGAGGAAATGTTCCGATCAACCCTGCCATGCTGGGAGCTCAGCCACCAGGACTACCAAAGACAAGCAGCAGC
>LOEQ01008421.1:10471-39209 GCA_001685075.1 Bramus lutescens | reverse complement strand
GGCTTGCCAGCTGTGGGGTACCGGGTGGGACAGAAACCCCAACAAGCAGGCCCCAGTTCATTATTACATCTTAACTTCAGAATGGAAGTCAGAAAATGTGTTGTGTTGGGGGAGAGGTTATGCCTTTGTTTCTAAAGGAAATGAAAAGCTACGGATTTCCTCAAAATTAATAAAGATTTGACCAGGGAAGACCTCCTGAAAATCTGGCTACAGACATGAAGGAAGAAACCAAGAAAGACTACAAGACAGCTGACATATATGCCAATCCCTCTGCATGGGAACAGCTCTGAGTTGGATGAGATGATAAATTTTGTTGGCTAGAGTCCTCATGACAGTTTGGTTATGCAGTTCAAATGAACTTATAAAGTTGACAGATACCTTTTACCTGATCAAACATAGAACAGAACACCATCTTTAGTTGATGTGTGCATACTACACATTCTATATTTATATTGATGAAGATATATATGGTACCTTTAAAAGTTCATATATTTTCAGAACAAAAGGACCACAATGAAGACAAGACAGATAGCCCAGGTGATTCAGCCTCTCAGAATGCCTCTATTGCCATTTCTTCAAAAATCTGCATCTAGGACAACTTCAAAGCAGTTAGCTAAGATGGCCCAGTCTCACAGACTACTTAAGCCAGGACTTCAGTTAAGTCCTGTACTTTCCCATCACATAGAGAATAGAAAACAAATGATACAGCTAGCTCTCCCAAGACTTGACCATTATTCTAATTTTCTCAGGGTCCCCTAAATATGTCACTGCTCCTAAACAACAGGAAGCAATTTTAAGAACATAACACCCACATTCCTGAGAGGTGAATGGGTGGCTTTTGGTCATTGGTGGGTTATGGATATTTGTCATTGTTTAGGGTATTAGTTGCAAGTTGTTACTGGTCATGGTCAGGGAGGAAACTAAGAAAAGAAGGTTAAAGGATTTCTTTCTTTCTTCTTTCTATCTTTCTTTCTTTGTTTCTTGTCTCTCTGTCTCCTTCTTTCTTACTTTCTCTTTATTCTACCCTATTCTTTCTTTCCTATCTACTGTTGGGGGAAAGAGGGTGGGGAATGAAAAGTAAGAAAGGGGGATATAGGAATAATAGGATAATGTCAGGATGGCCGAGCAGTCTAAGGCACTGCGTTCAGGAATAATAGGGTAGATTAATGAATCTACTTTTAAATTAAAAAGAAACTACTAGTCTCAAATACTTTAGATTGGTATGGATTTTTGTATACTGATATAGAGTTAAAGTTATTTTGTTACAATATACTGCATATATGTTTCTCTCTTGTTTAAGGTATTAAACCTATGCAACACTCATTTTTAAAATGTAATAGAAGGTTCAAATCTTTGAAAACTATTATTACAAATTGTTTAGGATAATTAAGATAACCAAACTTGTAGTAAGGTTTTAGATATAAACAGAAATAAGCTTTATTTAGCTTCATGTATATATTTTCAAGGTTAGATGGAGATATATTTTAGACAGATATAAACACTTCAGAGATCTACAGAATATGGCATTTAAGATGTTTTAATAACATTAGGCATTTATGAGAGCAAGATACATCTTCTCCTCACAGCACCAATCCACTTCAAAGAAGATGATTGACACCAAAGAACCTCCATATGGAGTTTGTTTTAAATGTGGCAAAACTAGCCACTGGTGAAGAAACTGCGCTTGCCTTGACTGCTGACAGTATGTTGTCCACATTGGACAAGCAGGACACAAAGGAAGTCAGCTGCCAAATTTTGCCAAGACAAGGTAGGCCATCCTTCAAAATTCCTGCTTCACAGAAAAGTCAGTCAGATATTATGGGCCTGTAATCTGAAGATGGATGCTCAATGTTATAGAGGCACCTTGGATGACTGTCCGGGCAGCCAGAATGTCTCTGCCATTTCTATAGTTTTGGAAGTTGTTTGCTCTACACTCTCTGTTTACTCAGGTATTGTTTTCTCTTTCTCAGGTCTCTGATAGTGTTGAAAACTAGATAGTTACAGTTTTACAGTTTTCCTTGTTAACAAATTCAGAAAAGAAACTCACAAAAGAGATGTAAAGTTTATAAAGGTTGGGAGACATAAAAGCTTAAGATGTTTATCTAAGAAAATGCTTTAAGGTATAAAAAGATATTTTTGTTGCTAATACAACATAGAAAGTGATTTAGGTACAAAACTCACCACGATAGGATAGATAATAGAGTACTTTCTCCAAAGTTGCCAAATACAAATGGATTGAACATTGTGAATGTAATTCTTACCAGATAATTGTTCTTACTGTATATAGTTTATTGATGATAGAAAAAGAGCCTTTTATTGACCTAAAAGTGGTGAGATGCTGAGATAAACTTTTTGTACACTGTTTGAAGATGTATGTCTGTCCTTCCTTACCTGCCTAAGGCACTTTCTGATTGGTTTAATAAAGAGTTAAATGGAGCTAGGAACTCTGGGAAAGGATCTGAGGTACAACAGGAGATTTGCCAGTCAGATGCAGAGGAAGTTGGACTTTGGGAGAAAGTAGATTAATATAAATGGGTTAAGTTTTTTGTTATTGTTGGGTTTTCAAGACAGGATTTCTCTGTGTAGTTCTGGAGCCTGTCTTGGAACTTGCTTGGTAGGCCAGATTGACCTCAAACTCTCAGAGATCTGCCTCCCAAGTGTTGGCATTAAAGGTATGTGCCACCACAGCCTGGCTTGGATTAATTTAAGTTTTAAGAGCTAGTTGAGAACAAGCTTAACTGGGTCCAAGTTTTCACAATGAATAAAAAGCCTCTGTCATTATTTGGGAGCTGGAAGTCCAGAGAAAGACCTGCTATAGTCACATTACTAAAATCCCTCATTGGCACATTTTTATCACAACACTGAACATATTAATTCCTGGTCTCATGGGTCCAAAATCCTTGTCACACTTGGGTTTGGCTCTGTAGACTGATATGGTTCTTAGCAGTGACTTTTTTTTTCTTGCTTGCTTTTGGGAATCTCTCTCTCTCTCTCTCTCTCTCTCTCTCTTATTTTTTTTTACTATTTATCTTTATTCTATATGTATTGGTGTTTTGTCTGCATACATGTCTGTGTGATGATAGCAGATCTCCTGGTACTGGAGTTATAGACAGCTGTGAGCTGCCATGTGGGTGATGGGAATTAAACTCAGGTCCTCTGGAAGAACAGCCAGTGTTCTTAACCACTGAGCCATTTCTCCAGCCTGGGAGTGTCTCTTAATTAAAGAAAAAAATTTTGTACTTTTATGTGTAGGGGGATGGGAGCATGATACACACATATGCTGAGGTCAGAGGAGAACTTGAAGAAGCCAGTTCTCTCCTTCTACCATGTAGGCTTCATTGTTTTGTTTTTGTTTGTTTGCTTTTTCTACACAGGGTTTCTTTGTGTAGCTCTGGCTGTCCTAGAACTTGTTTTGTAGACCAGGCTGGCCTTGAATGCAAACATCTGCCTTTCTCTGCCTCCCAAGTGCTGGGATTAAAGGGGTATGCCGCAGCTGCCCAGTTGGTCCTCACAATTTTTTAATGAATATTAGATACCCTGTGTTAAGGTAGTAGATAATCCCAGTACTCAGGAGGTCAAAGGAATAAGATCATGAGTTTGGCCACAGTGTGACTCTATAGATAGCTATCTATATAGATAGAGAGAGGGAAAAGGGAGGGGGGAGAGAGAGAAGGAGAAAGAGAGAGAGAGAGAGAGAGTCAGGGAGAGTAAAAAAATCCCTGGAAATAGTATACTGTGTCCTCTGTGAGCACAGGAGTGGTGACAGCTAAAGGAACCTAGACAGCATCCTAGCTGAGGCTGGGACTTTGTTACTAAGGTATCTCAGAACACACCCATTTTCATTTTCCTCCAGATTTCTATTAAGGGGAAGAGCTGGCTTCCTGGAGGCCTATACCTGATAGCGTAGGTGAGGGAGACTCCTGTGACCCTGTCACTCAGCCTGCTTCCACCCCTAGAACAGGCACCTTCTAAAGATCTGTGCCTGCAAGTGTCCTGCTCTGCTTCATGATGGAGGACTGTGTACTTTCCCCTCCCCGTGGCTGGAATAGACCTTCACCTCTGCCTGGTGCTGAGTCAGGGTGAGGAGGGTTTGCTCTCTCCAGTTGTCTTTTTCTCCACAATGGACAATGGTCCATATAGGGCCTTGTGTTTTTGTGGTGGAAGCGCTTCTGTCCTCTGGGCCTGCACCAACAGGGGAGGTTTTCTTTTGACTCTTTCCCCACAAACGTTTTCAAGCACAGAATAGAAGTCCATGAAAAAGTGTCTGTGTGTTATAAACTCTTATGTCATCAGCACCTGGGGTTCTCTGCTTAGCCTTTGACAATGCGGGGAAATCTCAGCAACATTCCTTTTATCTGTGGCCCAGTGGCCTATCACCCTTCCTGGCTTCACCACACACAAGATGGTGCTAGCATCCTTTTGCTTTCTGGAGCAACTTGTGTTCTAGGCTTCTAGGCTGGCTAATTTCTCTATGACCTCATCTCTCAGATGGGTTCAAAATTTGTGACTTTTTAGGTTAGCCAACTTTCTCTTGCTATTAATGCAGAAGGCTCTAGGCAGCTTTCTATACGCCAGGCAGAACTCAGAATTATACCCTTTTTTTTTTGCTTTTCAAGGCAATTATACTATTTTAAGAAGTTCACATTTTCAGAATTAAGACAGAATTCATATGAGGTGACACTCACCATTTTTAAATGTGCCATTCAGTGGCAGTACATCCACAAGGCTACAAACATTCACCACTATCTAACCCCAGATATGGTCACCATCCCTGACAGAAACCTGAACTGAACAGGTAGCACTGTGGTACATGTGTGCCCACATATACATGGCGCACAGTATAAATAAATGAATGTAACAAAACATTTCTTCTTTTATAAAAATCATTTACCATCTCCCCTTCTTTCTTGATTTTGGTATGTGTCTGTCTAACCCAACCTTCTTTCTCTCTAATAATTTGCTTGTTCAGGACATTTCATATAAATGTACAAATGTAATATATATCCTTTTGGGTTTTTAAAAATATTTTTCCATTTTGTGTTTTGTGTTTTTGTATGTGTGTGTGTGAGTGCACACACTCCTGTGCATGTGCAAGCTAGAGGTCATGACAGATGTCTTCCTCAATCACTTTCTGCCTTACTTTTTGAGACAGGGTCTCCCACTGAACCTGGAGCTCACAGACTGGGGAAACTAGTTGGCCAGAAAGCGCCAGCGACCAACCACCTGTCTCTACCTCCTCAGCACAAGATTATAGGAGTGTGTTACCATACCCAGCTTCTTGCATAGGTGCTGGGGATTTGCACTCAGGGTCTCACAGTTGTGGGGCAGGCACGTTAGCAAGTGAATTGTCCTTTTGGGTCTGGCATCTTATAGTTAGCATAATGTGTTTTCGGAGCTCATTTATGTTCTAACATGGATCAGTACTTTATTCCTTTCTATAGCCGAATATGATCATTTCACAGTTGACAGACATTTGTGTTGACTTTTCGGATTTGAACATTTGTTTTCAATCCTTTGGGGTCTATACCTATGCTTCCTGTGATAATTCTGTGCTTAGCTTTTTGGGAAACTGTTTCCACAGTGGCTGCAACCACAAAGCAACACAGACGAGTTCCATTTTCCCCACGTCTTTTGTTAACACTTGTTATTTTACATTTTAGCCTCATATGATTTTGATGTCATATCTAGAAATTCACTGCCATGTGGAATGTATATTTTTCCTTCTTTAGAAGTTGTATAGATCTATCTTTTACAGACATATGATAATAGGTCGAGATCCCATGAGATCCCATGGGATCAACATGAGATCCCATGTTGTAGGATATCCGCTTGTCCCAGGTCAAATGACTACACATATATGGGTTTATAATTGAACTCTCAATTTTATTCCACTAACTTTGCTGTGTTACTTTTAAAATCTGAAATAAGGGGCCGGAGAGATAGCTCAGCACTTAAAAGCATATACAAGTTCTGTTCCTAGCACCCAGGTGGCTCACAACACTCTGTAATCCAAGCTTCAGAGGATTCAAAGCCCTCTTCTGGCCTCTGCAGGCACCCACATATATGTAGTATGCACACACACATGCACATGCACATACACAAATAAATAAAATAAATCTTAAAAAAAACACTGAAATGCTTGTTGTTTCTCCTCATGAGTCAAGGATAGGAAAGGAATTTGGCTGAGAAAATTTGGAAAAGGAAAAGGTCACAGCCAGAGTGGGATGGAAGGAGTTCTGAACCTGTTACCACTGCTTCAGGTATCATGGCCCCAATAGTTTGCCAGTGATTTTCAGGTGAAGTCTCATATAATGCTCAAATCTTTCAAGATTGTCTCCATTCGATAACAAAGAACCTCAGACTAAGTGCCATTGATTAGCATTCTTGTCTACAGCCATACACTGTGGATTGGCAGCCCCAAGACTACACTGCAGATATGTCTGATTTCATAGTCTCTCTGTTTTTCCTCTCTGTTACTTTGCATTCAGTTTGAGGAGCGAATTTCAAGAGCCTTTGAACTTATGAAGAGGAACATCTCATTGCCATTCAAATCCATACCCTTGCCGCTCAGAAAAACACAGGGATTAGACTAAAACTGCAATAGTAATCCACATACAAAAATGCTTGAAACCATATGGAGAGGAAAAGTATCCCTAAAGAGACTGTAAGACAGTCTAGGTCTGGGAAAAGGCCTCAAATGGCATCGCAGGGCATCAATGGCCAAGGGCTAGGAAGAGAAGGAGTCAAAGTGGGGAGGGATTGAGAAATCGCATTCAGAGACTAGAAGAAAAGCTGATGGCTCTAGTCCAGCAGACTGCAATGAGAAGCAGCAGCAGGCCTGCCTGGCTCCTCCACACCTGCAGTCTTTCTTTGGTGGTACTATAGGGGTGCTCAAGGTGCTGGCAACAGGACATCACTGCTCAGCGCTGGAACTGATGGTGGAGACTGTTTCCATCAGACCACTCGAGAATATTAAATGCTTTTGGAAAGACAATGGAAGGCAAGGCTTGAGATGCAACCACTTGACTCCACAATGAGAGCGTCACTGCAACCCAACAGTGAGGATAAATGGAATAACTGAGCAAAGCAAAAATGACCTAGATTGGGTGGTAAAGGAATGACATCCAGAGAGATGGCTCAGCAGGTGAGGGAGCTTGCCGCAAAGCTGAGTTTGGTTGCTGGAACCCACAGAGTAGAAGAGAAGTGACTCTCCTGCAAGCTGACCTCAAGCCTCTACGTGTGGACTGTGGCACATGGGCACACAAACACATACAATCAACAAATAAATGTTAAACATTTTTTAAAAAAGAAATGAAAGAGGATAAGTATAGGCCCATTCAGAAGTCTGGCATAGGAGATTAAAAGAAGTCTGTAGTTAAAGTCCTTAAATAATGACCTGGACTCTCAAAAGTTTTAAGACAATCCCCAAAGAAATTGGACTCCCTGCCCCTAGAAAAAGCATACTTTTGTTTATGTGTAGATCTGTGTGTGGGTGTGTGTGCACAGTATTTTAAACTAGAGTGTTCTAGATTTATGGTTTTTGTTTTATGGTTTATTCAGCATGAATGTTTTGAATTTTGCAGTTTCCAGACATTTCAGCCCATGTCAGCAGCATTCTCCATATGGCTGGTGGTAATGACATCATGAGTCTTCATATTTCTAGAGACAATATGACTCTTGTTTGCTCAGGAAAAAATAACAAAAGTGAAGCACTGCATAAAAACATCTACCCAGAAACTGGGAGTATGAAAATAACAAAATTTCTGATTAGCACAGAAACAGACACATTGATCAATGGAATCAAATTAAACACCCAGACATAAATCCATGTGCCTGTGAATACCTGATTTTTTATAAAGAAGCCAGAAATACACACTAGAAAAAGAAACAGCATTTTCAACAAATGGTGCAAGTCAAATTGGAGGCCTGCATGAAGATAAATCCAAACAAAGCCACACTTCTCACCCTTCATAAAACTTAACTCCAAATGGATTGAGCACCTCTACATAAAACAAAATACACTGAACCTGAGAGAAGAGAAAGTGGGGAATAGCCGTGAACATGTTGGCACAAAAGACACTTCCTGAACAAAACACCAGTAGCACAGCACTAAGACTGGTAAGTAATAAACAAGACCTCATGAAACTGAAAAGCTTCTGTGTAGCCAAGGACACCATCACTTGGACAAAACAGCAGGCTACAGAATGGGAGAAGATTTTCACCAACTACATATCTGATAGAGCCCTAATCTCCAAAATATATGAAGAACACAAAAAACTAGATATCAAGAAAACAACCCAATTAAAAATGGGATACAAATCTATGACCAGGTGGTAGTGTTGCATGCCTTTAATCCCAACATTCAGGAAGCAGAGGTAGGCTGATCTCTGTGAATTCAAGGCCAGCCTCGTCTACAGAGTGAGTTACAAGACACCTAGGACTGTAAAACAGAGAAACCCTGTCTTGGGGTGGGAGGAAGAGGGGATACAAATCTAAACAGAGAATTCTCATGAGGAAACTCAAATGGCTCAGTGTTGCAGAATATTTGATTGCACTGTGATGCCTTGAACCAGGGAACATGGCCAGCAACTAGGATTAACCATAGAGAAGCCAAGATTATGGATAGAGAGGATACACAGGAAAGAGTAGGGAGGGACTTAGAGGTTTCATGGTCTTGTCAATCTGGGACTTGTGGAGATAGAGGTGCTTGCTGGGTCTCTGGTGAAAAAAGAGAAGGTCAGTTGGTCAGATTTCACCCCAATATCTGACTTCTAAGTCTTTATTAGTAATAGAAGAACTTAGATAAAAACAACAGCTGAGAAACATTGTAAAGAAATGTTCAACATCCTTAACCATCAGGAAAATACAAATCAAAACTACCTTGAGATATTATCTTACATCCATCAGAATAGCTAAGATCAATAAAACAAGTAACAGCTCATGCTGGTAAGGATGTGGAGTACAGGGAACACTCATCCATTGCTGGTGGGGAATGCAAACTTGAACAGACACTATGGAAATCAGTGTGGCAGTTCCTCGGGAAGATGGGAATAGATCTACCTTAAGATCCAGCTATACCAGCATTTACCTAAAGGATGTTTCATTCTACCACAGAGACACTTGCTCAACCAGGTCCATTGCTTCTCTATTCATAATAGCCAGAAATTGTAATCAACCACAATGCTCCTCAAAAGACAAATAGATTTTAAAATATGATACATTTATACAATGTAATATTATTCAGCCATTAAAAAGAATGAAATAATGAAATTCATAGGTAAACAGATGAATGATGTAGGATTCCTCTCTGTATACTGTGACTATGTTTTATTACCAGTGGTTAATAAAGAAGCTGCTTTGACCTATGGCAGGGCAGAGTATAGTCAGGCTAGAAGAGACAGAGAGAGAGAGTAGATGGAGTCAAAGACACGCCATGTAGCTGCTGAAGGAGGCGGACACCATGTGGCTGCCCAAGAACAAGAGCTAACAAACCACAAGCCTTGTGGTAAGATACAAAATAACAGAAATGGGTTAATTTAAGATATAATAGCTAACTAGAAATAGGCCTGAGCTGTTGGCCAAATAGTGTTGTAATTAATATAGTTTCTGTGAGATTATTTGGGTCTGGGTGACCAAGAAACAAATGTTCAGTCTCTGTTTACAGATGGATCCAGAAAAAAAATCATCCTGAGTGAGGTATCCCAGGCCCAGAAAGACAAATATGGTGTGTATTCACTTATATGTGCTGTACTGGATGGTTTTGTGTGTCAACTTGACACAAGATAGAGTCACCAGAGGAAGGAGTCTCAGCTGAGGAAATGCCTCCCTAAGATCTAGCTGTAAGACATTTTCTCATTTAGTGATCAGTGTGGGAGGGCCCAGCCCATGGTGGATGGTACCATCTCTGGGCTGGTGGTCCTGAGTTCTAAAAAAATAGGCTGAGTAAACCATGGGAAGCAAGCCAGTAAGCAGCTCCCCTCCATGGTCTCTGCATCAGCTCCTGTCTCCAGGATCCTGCCCTGTTTGAGTTCCTGCCCTGACTTCCTTCAGTGAAGAACAGCAATGCTGAAGTGTAAGTCTAATAAACCCTTTCCTCCTCAGCTTGCCTTTTGATCATAGTGTTTTGTTGTAGCACAGAAACCTAACTAGGACACAGGCATAAGTCAAACATGGTGTGTATTCACTTATATGGATGGATGTGGGGAGCTGGGACAGAAGGGTCAAGTGAGGAAGAGGGGAGTGGAGGATAAGGAAGGGAATACGGGGAAAGACAGCTAAAATTAGAGCCATTTGAATAGCAGTCTGTAAATCAAATATGAAGAAACTTTGTAAAATATACACATTTATGAATGCAATTTAAATGAAATTATTAAATAATGGGAGAGACAGATCTCCAACTAGACATCTCTTATTGTCAAATGAAGTTTCCAATACCAGGATTGGGTTACATCTAACCGAGTTGTTGGCCAAAGGGGTCCCATGAGAAACCCCAAACAACCCAGGTTGTTGCCAAGTCTATAGATTGCTCCAGGCCTCACTGCTGAAGACACACCTGCACTGAACGTGGAGAAGACAAGCTGGTGTCTACATGGTGCCTTCAGCCCTATGTGCTAGTTTGTATCTGTGGTCCAGAAAGATAATTTTCATGCTACCAAAAGAGAACCAAAAAAAATGAGAGAGAGAAAGAAAGGAAGAAGAGGAGGAGGAGAAGGAGGAGGGAACTAGATTTCTAGTCTAATATTCCAGACATCTTTACTTTGTGATAATGAGTACTTACTTGCATTAGGGGGCCAGGATGCCCGGTATTCACTGCTTGCTTGAGTTCTGAGTGACCTGCCCCGAACCTGGAAAGCCATAACAATGTCAAGAGTTATTTATTATCAGCAGAAGGATTTACCCAAAAATTTAAAACAGGAAAGGAAGTGAAAATTATGTCCTCTACCACAACATACAAAATGTGACATATTTATCTTAATTGAATGTACAGCTACAAAAGGCTCTCTAGTTTCCAGTGCTCTCCCCATGTGTTTTCTCATCCAGAGTCAGCTCCTCTTGGAGTGAGGGAGGAGAGTAAGCAGCAGGGATCCTGGGGACTCAGGAACCACAATTCCTTGCACAGCTACACAGCTGCTGGGCATCAAGTTAGCACACATTCCTTCCCTGGATTGTCATACCCCATCCACAGTCAGTTCCTCTGCAATGGAAGCTCCAACGAAGCCCATCTGGAGCCCTCAGCAGTGTCTTGTTTTATCATCATCATTATTTTGATGTGTTTGCATAAAGCATGGACCCATTAGACCAGGCTGCCCCAGGGGATTGCCTAAACAAGACATCGCAGTATTACCTTCCTTTCTTGCTTCTTCTGTGTCTCCATGACATGCAGACGCTCTATGAGGCTGGAGATGCCCTGCTCCAAGCTGTCAATGGTGTGATGCTGAGGATCGTGGCCACTGAAGCTGTTGCGCAGGCTGCGGAGAGCATCTCGGACGAGCTGGAGGTCACTGGTCTGTGGCTGAAATGACAGTGCTGGTGGCAGGGAGCCATGCCGTATTCCCATCCCTGTCCCAACCACTGGGCTGAAGAGGACTAATGGGAAAGTTCCTAGGATATAGAGGCCTGAGTTCCGTAGAGGAAAATATGCCTCCTTCGATATTTACTGAGTGACTACTAATTAACTCTAAAGATTTAAAGATTTTTTTTAATGTATAGTGTTCTGTCTACATATATGCCTGCAGGCCAGAAGAGGGCACCAGATGGTTGTGAGCCACCATGAGGTTCCATTCTGGAAGAGCAGTCAATGCTCTTAACCACCGAACCATCTCCCTCCAGCCCCCATTAACTCTTAATTTTAACAATTGATTTTTAATTTTGGATACTGGATGCCTTGCATCTGTATACACCCATCAGATGCAAGAATCAAAGGCCTGGAATATATAAAGCTTAGCCTGCTGGTGATCGCCAGGGCATCGCTCTCACTTCAGCTTCTTGTCTAGTCCTAGGCACCTACCCCTCTGTGGGTGACCGAAGCGGCACCCCTCCCTGCTACTGGAAGAACAAAGCCATTGCGCTGAGAGCTGTGACTGTTGTAATTTGTCACCTAGAAGAAGAAACAACAGCTGTTAACAAGATAGATAATTGCAAACCAAGACATCTTTTTCTTTACATTCCATTCTTTACGGTGTAGCATGTAACTATTTACTGGTTTACCGCTTACATTAGAAGTCTTATGTGGAGACTACGGATATGGTTCAGCATGTAACAGTGTCTGCCACACAAGCCAGATGACCTGAGGTTGATCCCGATAACCTATGTAAAAAGCCAGGTGAAACAATGTACATAAACCTCACGTTTCTACAGTGAGGTGGGAGACAGGAGACTTGACTCACCCTGAAGCTCATGGGTCAGCTAGCCCAGTGTATGCAGCACAAGAGCAAGCCTGCTTCAATCAGGCTGAAGATGAGAACTGGTGGGTACACGTGTGTGCACACATGTGCACACACACACCAAATGAAAAGAACATTTTTAGCGTCATGAATGGAGATGTGGTCTCCCTTTTCCCCACTGCTGTATCAAGGCTGCAGTTGACACTCAGTGAGCATTTCAAACACAGAGTGAATGAACTGGACCTTGGTCTGGAAGCCCACAGCCACTCTAGTACTCTTTATCAAGACTGCAAGAGCATGTGTATATTTTTTGGTGTTTTTGTTTTGTTTTGTTTTTCAAGACAGGGTCTCTCTGTGTAGTCCTGGCTGTCCCAGAACTCCTGGCCTCAAGCACACAGAGATCATACTGCCTCTGTCTCCCGAGTGCTGGGATTAAAGGCGTGTGCTGCCACCGCCTGGCCTAGAACACTTGTATCTTAAACCCAACTCTGTGCTAGGTGGATTTAGTAAGACTGTATTCAGTTGCTTATGTAATTTAATAGTCTTCATTATAACAGAGGGTCCCTGTTATTTTCATATTTCATTTCTAAATGTTAGACGCTAAGTACCACACTCCAGTCCCCTCGGTGCCGGAGAGTGAACCTGGTACCTTGAGCACACTAAACAAGTGTTCCACCACTGAGCTACACACCCAGGTCCTGGAACCTGCACTCAACACCTCACTATAAAGAATCCTAACAAACCTGGTCCTGTAACATGAGAAGGAAAACCCAAGTTCTGAGTTACCTCGTCTGCCTCTCTTTTCATGCAGTGAGCCAGAAGGACATCTTTATGTTCTAGCTCCCGTTCTAGATCCACCTGGAAAACAGAGCAAATCAGGAAAGTGTTTCCTTCAGGTCAAGGGGTCAGGCAGGCCAGTGGCTGCTGCGTCCTGACCTGCTGGTAGCTGGCATCCGAGAGTTTCCGGAGTGCTTCTTCCAACTTGGCCTGCTGCTGCTGAAGGAGGCGGTCCTTCTGCCCCAGCTCTTTCTGCAAGGGAGATAAGCTTTCAGAGGTATGCAGACACAAGGATATCAAGTGGTTCACACTCTGTATACCCTTCCCCATGAAAAGAAGAGCCTCAGGGACACGGGCTTCCTTCACGCTATGCCTGGAAGGCTTTCCACACCATCACAGTCTTACATGGTGCCAGGATTCTTAGAAAGGCAAAAAGGGAGCAAACGGCCTGTAGGAGGGCCACTAAGGGCCATCCTCGCTACTGAGATAGAGGTGAGTCTGCCACCGACTCTTTCCACGTTCCTGTGCTATGCTCCTTTTCAGAGCTATGTTATCTATGCTTCAGAGCTAACGGAGAGATTTCCTACCAAAGAGCAAAGAGAGAGTTGAATATGGAAGTGCTCTTTGAGCATCAGCTAACATGGGATATTCACAAAAGGTCACCAGGAAGGCATTTCTTACTTTGTATTCTCCTAAGAGCCGGTTCCTCTCGTCTAGCTTCCTCTGCAGATCCACCTGCAAAGTAAGAAAGAATTCAGTGGCATAGAGGTATTAAATACCAACCCTCAGGGAAACCAGCCGCTTGGCAACTAAGAGTTAACAACAGTGTAGTATAAAGCACAGAGAGGGCAGGCTGTGACAAAACACACACCAGCTCCCCTTGTCTTTAAGCAGATGGTAAAAACACAATTTGGCCTTAGTGTTCTCCAAGCTGAGGCTGAGTCAAGGACCATCCGAGGTGCTGTAGGCTTAGGTGCTGTGACTTAAGGCCAGAAATGAGTCTTATGGGAATAAAAATAACTATAGACCCAGAAGGTGGGCACCCAGGAACAAAATAAGGAGACTACAAGGGAGGGCTGAGCAGCCTTTGCGTAGCATCCTATGTGACTGACGGGCGCTCTGAGGTATTGTTCACACGTTTAGCTCACGTTCTGGTTGTGCAGCTCATCCTTGTCCATATTTGCCCTCAGAAGCTCTTGCTTGAGCTGAAGAACAGATGTGTCCTGCTGAGTCAACCTCTGCTGCAAGGCATCCTGGGGAAATAAGGACACCCACCATTGCAGCCTCAATCCATCACCCATCCAGACAGTGCTTCTTACTGAGTTCCTCACTGCACTGCACAATGAGCATTAGTTCTGTCAAACTGGGGGGATGAAAGGAATAACAAGGACTTTGCCAAAAGGACCTGGGTAGAGATTTACCTCTCCTCTTCCAAGACACCATCATCTACAGGGAAATCACATCCATTGCCCTACTGAGAGAAACCGGGTTTTCCCTCGCCTACAGCTCATCCTAAACAGACAAGAAGTGGGTAGCTTTTGATAACAGACACAGATCCACGTTAAATGCCCATCATGTCTTACTTGGAAGACACTGAACTTGAATGATGTAGTCCTCTTCCTCCCCTTGGGTTTTCTCGGCTACCTTTTGGATATATAAACACTCCACCTGATTTAGTGCCTTCTCTCTCTGCCTAGTCCCCATTTCCTAGAGCAGTGGTTCTCAGCCTTCCTAATGCTGCAACCCTTTAATACAGTTCCTCATGTTGTGGTGACCCTCCCCAACCATAGAATTATTTTCATTGCTATATCTTAACCACAATTTTGCTGCTGTTTTGAGTCATGATCCAAATATATGATATTCCTGATGGTCTTAGGTGACTCCTGTGAAAGGGTCATTGACCCCCCAAAAGGGGTCGCAACCCACAGGTTGAGAACCATTGCTCTAGGTAGTACAGTATGGCCTTGAAGTCATGGTTCTCTTACCTCAGCCTCTAAAATGGTAGGATCTCAGATGAGTGCCAGATCCAGTAAGGAAGCCATTTTTAATCACCCAGGTGACAGGTCAGTACACGGCAGAGGCAATCTGAGATGTCCCTGACATCTGTAGCCTAGCACATTTCCAAAGCGCACTCCACAGAATCACAGGATAGATGATAAAGAATGACAGGGAAAGAGGAGCCTCCGTGGCAGCTAGTCTAAATGTTTTCAGGTACTGCTGAAAACACTTTTCAAAGCTTTCATTTTTATGTGTGGAGGGTGTACATGTGTGTCTGTGTGTCTGTCAGTGAAGTTGAGGTCCTCCATAAGGGCAATAGCTCTCTTAGTAAATGAGCAATTTCACGATATACCTTCTGAGATCCTTCGATGTGGCATTATTCACAACGAATCTTTAAGCCTATCAGGAATCTCTCAAACTCATTTAATCAAAGGGCACACTACTGTTTTGAAATACTTCAAAGGGCTGAGGTTACAGAATGTGCTTT
The DNA here is from genome assembly GCA_001685075.1 of Bramus lutescens. NCBI lineage: Eukaryota > Metazoa > Chordata > Mammalia > Rodentia > Cricetidae > Bramus > Bramus lutescens. Next base: position 23,564 of record LOEQ01008421.1, on the reverse strand, counting down.
GGGAAATGTTACCGAGTTACTCTTGGCTAGTCAATGAAAGTTTGTGCAAGACAGAAGGGAACAGTAGGAGCTTTAGATGAATACTTAGATGTTATAATCCCATTTGTGTAAATAACATATATTCAAGGTTATTAGCTCTAGCATTGTATATATCAGCAAAACAGCTCACCCAAAGTAGCTAGTCTAAAATGCCACCGAGAGGAGACTATCAAATATATACATGTATTATTTATTATTATTTATTATATATATACTTAAATTTTAAATATATATGCACAAAACTATTGTGAGGGCTAAAGAGATGGCTTAGTTGTTAAGCACAACAGTTGCTCTTCCAAAAGATCTGAGTTCAATTCCCAACACTATATGGAGGCTCACAACCATCTGTAACTCCAGTTCCAGGGAATCCAACGCACTCTTCTGGCCTCCTCAGTTACCAGACACCAGTGATGTAGACATACACACAGGCAAAACATCCATACCCATAAAAATAAAGTTTAAAAGAAGAGCGTTTTCTCTAGAAGAAGCTCTCAAACACACCACTAAATGAAAGAAGCACGATGCCAAGCTGTGCTCGCAGTATTCTATTATTTGGGTTGAAAAGTGGGAGAAAGCAATGAATAGACATATTGGATAACTGTTGCCTCAAGGGGGACAAAACTGGCTGAGGTGGCAGTGGGGAGGGCTGGGATGGGGCGGGGTGAGGCAGAGCTGGTGGGAGAATTTTCATGGTCTATCCTTTTGTGTCTCTAAACTGTCAGAATGTTATTAACCATTCCAACCATTCCCTTCTCTTTTTTCCTAAAAAGGGCATTCTTTTGAACTGAGAGAGAGTGCTCTTACACAGAGAAAGTCAAGGTGGTGCAGAGGCAAGTGACAGCACCGTGAGTCACAACTATGAGACTTAAGCCTCAGCAGAACAAAGATGTCTTCCTCAGCATGTCTCTGCCCACCACAAAGCCCCTCCTATACTCCTAGACCAAGCCTGGTAAAGACTCCTAACAACCCCAACAGTCCCCCAGTAGCAGCTCTGAAGGCTCACAAATAGCTCACTCGACCTCACAGAGGCATACAAAAAATAAAATAGCCAAAAAAGAAGGAATGCAATGTCTGCCTTTTACCTTCACCCCCTGCAGGTTCCTGGCGTCTTGCTTGCATTTCAGCAGCTCCTTCTGCAAACCAAACACAGTGAGATCAGATGGTGGCGTCTGATCTGCTTCAGAAGCATTACCTCATTCTGTCCGCAAGAAGACAAAACCCCGTTGGCCATTCCGTGAAGATTAACCCATCAGCTGAGGCACAAACAGATGTAGTCCCGAGAGCAGTAAAGGTTGACCCTCAGAAACAAGACTAAGACCCCTCTGTCCTATGGCACCCACTGCTGAGCTGCCCAGACAGAGGAGAGCCGTGCTAAGAAGAAAACACCCATCCAGCCCCACAGGCTCTCCATACGCAGCAGTTTCCACCATCAGGAAGACTTGATCACATCAACTAAGTCTCCACTCAGACATGCGATGCCTATGTCTGCTGCTGCTGAACAGCTATTCCGATTTCATTTAACTTCAACAAAGGATTGGCATGCTTCTGATTCTCCCAAAGACTTCTTGTTCTTTGTGGACTGGGGTTATTGTTCTTTGTGGTCCAAACAAAAATGAATTTGGTTTTATAATAGAAAATTGAGTAATTAAATTTCCATATATATGAGTGCGACTAAAAATAGAAATTTTAGGAAAGCAATGCCTGTTACTACCCGGGTCTATTATATCACACAAATGATTCATAATTAGCACATCTAAAATTGGGTTTTAACCTGGCCTCCAACAGATGGGCTTAAAGTTATCAAAAATGCAGGTCTGAGTGTGTATGCATGCATGCAACCCAATTTCTGGGGAGAGATGCTTAGTCGTGTTGCTCTACCACTGACCTAGATGTCCTTGTTACATACCTAGGACTCAGTCCTTTCCTTTTGTCTTTTACTTTATTGTGCTATTAGAGGTTGTCGCAGTGCCTTACACATACTAGGCAGTCACTCCACCACGGATCTATAGCCCCAACGCTGACACAAAAATTAAAACAAGTGGGCAATCCCCAAAACAACAACAAAAGCACTGACCTAAAAGAACTCTGGAAAATATTCATAAAAAAGAACCACACTAATAATAGACACCTTCCCCTTCTTTGGGGCAGGTTCTGACTATGTCGTTCTGGCTGGCCTGGAACTCAGTACGTAGATCAGGCTAGACTCCAATTTATGTACCACCGTGCCCAGTCTAGATTCATCTTTTTCTCTCAATTAAAAAAGAAATATAGAAAGATCTCAAACTTACAGAAAGGTACTCCCCAAAATAACACAGTTAACTATGATATGGCACTAAGATTAAAAAGGTGTTACCATTGTGACAAAGTTCAGATGTTTCTCTCCTCCAAAGAAAGACATACCGCAGATGAGATTCATCTAGCCCTTGGCACTGCATCACTTTCCCTCCCCAGAACTGTCCCAAAGCTGGCTCATTATGTACCACAACTGCTTTCAAAGGAGGAAAATGTACATGTCCTATCCTACCTTGAGGTCTTGATTCTCCTCCATACTCTGATCCAGGCGGCTTCGGATTATAATCTGAATATAAAACAAAGATGGCCATGCACTTGTACTGTTAAGGTCATAGACCGTTCATTCAACAAACACTCATTGAGCATTTACTAGAAACCACTTTCGTGCTGTGAATACATGTCCTCTGATACAAGCATAAGACATAAAACAGTATAGATGAAGTTTGGGTAAGTGTGTGTGTGTGTCCTGGGAGTCAAGGGAGGAAAAGATGAAGTTGAAAAGGAAAATGGGAGCCAGACTATGAAGGGCCAATGAGGTCAATGGGGGAATTTATATATATATTGTTTTTAAAAAAGTATTTCTTTTAATTCTTTTTAATTATGTGTAGCTGTGTGTCTGCCTATGGGTATGTGTAAGTGAGTGCAGGAGCCTGGGAGGCCAGAGGTAAAAGATCCCCTAGAAGTGCAGGGAGCCACACGACATGGGTCTGGGAACTAACCTCGGGTTAAGTACTCTTAACCACGGAGTCATCTCTCCAACCCCATCAGTGAAAAATTTTATACAAAGGGAAGACGAAATAAAATTATCCTTAAATTATTCTTGCAATTTTATTGAGAATGAACTGGAAGAGGTTAGAAGAATCTAGATTCAGCAAAACCTGTTGGGAGGTTGCTAGGATGTTGGCTAGATGCCCACACTAAGTAGTGGTTGTGAAAATGACACTGGGTATGAGGGGAGGAGCAGAAAGAATCCAGGGATGATATCTGGGTTCCTTTGGGGCATCTGAGTAAATGAGTAGATACAGACATACATACAGAAGGACAAATAGATTCAGGGTTACATAAAGGATAGAAAACCTTAGTTGAGGACCCACTGAAACCGAGGTGTGTGTAGCACCCAATAATGGAGACTGTGAGCTGCACACACAACTCTACAACTCTCTAGAGATAGCTGAGCTCATAGATGGAAATCCATCTGTGAGAGTGATGAAAACACGGAAGGCAGACGATACTGCCCAATGATGGTGGATGACTGGTCCAGGGTGCTGACGCACATCCGCATCACAACATAGAGAAAAGAAAAGTTTTGGGGAACCTGGCCAAAAACTGCAAGGGAGTAGAGCCTTGGATAAATGTCTGACTTAAAGAGTCAGCATTTGCTGGACATCTGTTGATTAAAATCAATGAAGAAACCAGGAAGGAGTAATCAAAACTGGTAGGCAAACTCCAGGAGTCAGGAGAGAGTATTTCAAAAAAGCGAGGTCAAGTGTGGAAACAAGCCAGACCTAGTATCCAGCCACAAACATGGAGCTCACCAGTTGTTCCTCAGGGTTGACTCCTGGTTCACAGAGGGCCAAGGGTCTCTCCTGTTCATCTTCAGGTAAGGAGCCATTGAGTAGTAAGGCCTGGATAAACCACAAAGGGAGGAAGGAGTTGTACTCCCTGCCACCTGATTCAGTCTAGAGTAAGGCTGGGTAAGCTCACCACAAATGGAAACCACCAGTTGACATAACAGGCTTCTGAAGGAAAGCAGATGATAACCCTGCTTATTTCCATGGGCCTCGATCGTGCACAGCTCCTTCTAGAGGTCCCTGTTACAGCTCCCTTCCCCCATTTTAAACAGCATCTCATGTACTCCAGGCTGGCTTAGAACAGCAGAGGATGGCTTTGAACTTCTGGATCTCCTGTCTCCACCTCTCCTGTGCTGATATTTCAAGCATGTACCACCATGCCTAGTTTACAAAGTGATGAGGATCAAACCTAGAACCCCAGGAAACTACAAAGGCACTGTACCGGCTGAGCTACACCATGGAGCACAAAGGCCCTGTACCAGCTGAGCTACACCCGGAGGCCCATGGAGCACACAGGCACTGTACCAGCTGAGCTATACCCCAAGGCCTATGGAGCACACAGGCACTGTACCAGCTGAGCTACACCCCGAGGCCCGTGAAGCACTTTCATCTTTCTGGACACACACAGATCCTCTACTCTGAGCATTTTTTTGTCTCAGAAGAACTACTAACAAATCTTCCCTTCAGAAGTGTCCAAAGACATTTCCAAATTTCCATCTAGAACTCTTCAAACACAGCTCTCCCAGCTGACGGGGGATCTAAAATCAGTGTGGAATTATCTTGCCTCGGAGAAGTGTATTACAATGAATCCATTTGAAAACACAGCCTTGGGATTATTTGCTTTTTGTTTGTTTGTTTTAATAATTCTCATTTTCACCCCCTGAGGCAACATGAATAGAAGAAAGAAAAATCTTTCCAGAGATGGCCTCATTCATTTCAACCCCAGGCTGTTTTTCATTAGTGCATTAGTGAGTACAAAGGGGGCAGACACACCCTGAAGCTCAGGAAGCTCAGCATTGGGGCCCCAGGACACTGCCTCTCCCATGAACCCACACCTAACATGGTATTTATAGTTTCCAGTCTCATGCCTTTCCTTTCACATTTTATTTATTTTAAAATTTGTTTATTTTTAATCAATCGATTGATTGTGATAGGACCTTACTATGTAGCCTTGGCTGGTCTGGAATTCTGTAGCCCAGGCAGGCCTCAAATTCACAGAAATCTATCTACCTCTGCCTCTATGCAACACCTTGCTCTGATAAAATTTACTTTTATTTTTAATGTCTCTGTGTCAGTTTGTGCACGTGAGTTCACTGTCCATGGAGACTGCAAGAGGGTGCTGGATAGCGTAGATATGGAGTTGTGGCCCTTGTCTCACTGGGGTGCTGGGACACGAACTCAAGCCTCTGTAAAAGCAGAGCCATCTTTCTGTTGTGCATATTTGTGTGTTATGTGTGGGTGCATGTGAGCCACGGATATGTGGGGAAGTCAGAGGACAGCTTTCAGGCTCCCCTTCCACTATGTGGGTCCCAGGGACCGAACTCAGATCCCCATGTCTGGCAGTCTATGTCTCTGCCTGCTGAGCCATCCCACCAGACTCACAATCTTATTCTTAAAGTAGCATCCAAGTATACTTTAGAGCCCCCAAATTTAGAGATCTGCCTGCTCAGGTATGCATTATGAGATACATCAGGTGAGTTAAAGATTGGAAATTCTGTCCTCATTTTGTCACAGCTTTGTTTCAACTTGAAAGAGAGATTCAGAGGTTAAATAAAAGCTCTTTTAAAAAATATAACACAAATTCATCATACACGATGATGAAGAATGCTCTAAAATCCAGCCAACAGTTCCTCTACTAAACACTAATCATAATGCTTGAGGAAAATCAAATGAACTTGGTTTTCCCAGGAAGTCATGGTGAGAGGAACGAGTGGGCAGAAACACAGCCCCCAGGGCTGCAGGGAATTGCAGGCACTGGGACATCAGACATGGGGGTCATCGCAGAAATATTAACCCCAGTGGTAGACTGCTCAATGACCTCTAATTATGGCATACGAATAAGTCACCAATCCTGGATGTGACTTGACATACAACTCATTCATCATAGAAAGAATTAAGAGTCCAGGGGATGCTGGGAGCCTTTTGTGCTCCTCAGTGACACTGGATCCTCATTGTCATCATACAGCAGTGAATTAAAACTCCTCTGTCCAAAGGAGAAATTAGGATGTTGCCTTTCTGCCTGTCAACTTTCTTCTTTATTTTTCTGTTTCATCAGTCACTGACTTTCTCCCAAGCTAAGGAATGCAAACCAAGCAGAGCCAACCTGATAGCGACCCATGCTTTGTGCACATAATGCAAATTATTCTGGGGAAAAACCTGGTTAGGTAAGATCCCCCAAATTCATAAAAAGCTTCCCATTAAAACAACAACACATCATTAAAATATCCCTTACTGACGGGACAGAAAGAAACCCAACAGATTTTTTTAAAATTATTTTAATACAAGAGCAAGAAGCAGACACCACAAATTTCTTGGGGAATGTTCAGGAGGATGTAAATATTCCTCCAATCAGTGCGGGCTCCTAGGGCACACATTATGCAAATTGTTTTACCAAAGCACCAATCTCCCTTTTTCTTTAGGAACCTTTTGTGTCCCCACCCTGTTGCTGGCTGGCTAGGAACACGCCCTCCACAGCCTGCCAGAGCCTCACACATAATGTGGGCTTTGTTTATGTGTCCATAAATATTTCACAATTCAAAACTGGTGCAGTTCCCAGCACAACAGAATGGAATATTCCTAGGCAATTTCAGGATCTTCAGCACACTACGAGGGCTCCTCCAAACAGAGCCAATCGAATAAGGGCAGAGGATCGAGGGGGTCACGGGACGGGCTCTATGTCACGTGGGTCAGTGATCTCTGGGGGGGATTCCCCTGACTGATAGCACAGGTATCGGAACAACTGAAGGTCTCTGTTGTTCAAGGAAAACCTCCGCTAGCAGAGCACTGCCTTGGTATCAGTTGCTGATGCGTTAGGAGGGAGCCAAGTCCCTCAGCCAGACTCAAATGGAAACCTGGTTCTATTATTGCCTCTCGCACCTTTCTGCTGCTGAATTCCTGGGGGACAGTGCTTGTTCAAAGCTGCAGTTGTGGGCCTGTAAGAGTAGTAAAGACACCTACCTACAAAACAGGGGTCAGTGGGAGCTCCTGAGCTTGCACAAATCCTAACAGCTGGATGGTAAACAAGAGTTCCAAAGTCCACTTAAGACATTCACAAGTGAGTTTTCACCCCCTGGGCACCACTCACACACAACTAAAGTAGGAGGGTTTTTTTTCCTTTGCCAATTGATACCACTGATTTAAAAGGAATAATTAGGTAGGGCACCAAGAACAAACTGCAAAAGAAAGAGTTACCTGTAGTCCTGAAATCATTTTCTTTGCTTCCTCCATTTCTTTTTCTAAATGTTCTTGTTGTTCCAATAGTTGTTCTTCCCATGTGGTTTCCAGGTATGTTCCCGGGCTCCCAGGCCTCCAGTCTCGGGATAAAGGAGAGTCTGTCTCGTCTGCAAAATGAGAGGTGGGAAAATAGTCCATGTTGAAGAAGAGTGGTTTCCGGCAGCCCGGGCTCAGCAAACCTCACAGGTTCAGATCACCTGCCTTCTGAAACTGTCTGCACACACAAACTGGACTCTCCACTAGGTGGAGCTGTGAGACACAAAGAACTGGCTGTTAACTGGGGTGCCAGGCTCGGGAAAGCACGAGTTCAGTTAGGAAAGTCTACTCTCTTAAGCCTTACCCTGGGAAGCAGCGGGGCTCCAGGCCCTACAGATTTGTTATGGCACTGACTGGTACAAATGCTTGGGCTTGAGGGGAAGCAGAGTGAAGAAGAATTTCATTTTGGACTTTCTTTTGTGAGATTCAGTTTCATTGCAACCTTTATAGATGAGTTAGACGTCAAGCTAACACGTNACTGACTGGTACAAATGCTTGGGCTTGAGGGGAAGCAGAGTGAAGAAGAATTTCATTTTGGACTTTCTTTTGTGAGATTCAGTTTCATTGCAACCTTTATAGATGAGTTAGACGTCAAGCTAACACGTTAAGATCTTACTCCCAGCTCCCTAGAACTCACATTCCCAGAGTCCGATTTATAAGTAATGTAACTGTAAGATGCATATGAAAACAAAATCCCTTTGGGAACTCTGGACCTTTGGAGGGAGACTGTGGTTCATCCAGCCCTATGCTGGCTGGTGTTTGCTAACTACACAAACCAGGGAAGAGGAGCCACAACTGAGAAAACACCTCTATCAGACTGCCTGTAGGCACATCTAGAGGGCGTTTTCTAATTAACATTGGTGTGAGAGGGCCCAGGCTACTGTGGGTGGGGCCACACCTGAGCAGGTAGTCCTTGGATGTGTAAGGAAACAAAGTGAGCAAGCCAGTAGGCCACGTGTATCTGCTTCAGTTCCTGCCTCCAGGTTCCCACCCTGAGCTCTGCCTTGGCTTCCCCTCATAATGGATTGTAACCTCTAAGCAAAACCGACTCTTTTCCTCCCCAAGTCGCTTTTGGTGGTGACATATTGTTATATCACAGCAACAGAAACCCAACTAAGACAAATCTATTCCTTTCACCCCAATGAGGCATAACTGAACCCTTTTCACACAATATCCTGTGATTCATGCTGAAATAAAATTAGTAAAGCATACTCACAAAACTTCACTATTACTCCCTGGTTTATTTCCTTGTCTTCGAGACCTCTTTGCTCTGGTGTTCCTTTATACTAATTGCATGCATCACCGTCTATGTGCACTACGGAATACAGATGGCTGTGAAGTCTTTGGGCAAGCTTCTTAATTCTAAGAGGTGCGTAGCAACTCCCTGAGTTGCAGTAAAGATTAAAAGAGGTAAAGCATGAGGGACGTGCAAGTCAACAAATCCTCCGCCTTTCTCTCCACAGCCTTAAGAGATTCTGACTCCATGGGTGGCTCTTTGGTTTTTGGTTGTTGACACAGGGTCTCACTGTGTAGCCCAGGTTGGCCTGGAATTCTCTAGGTAGTCTAGTTGGCCCAAATGTGTGATCTACCCGTCCCCATCTCCTGAGTGCTGAGATTACAGATGTGCACCGCCATACCCAGGCTATGACTGACTGGTACAAATGCTTGGGCTTGAGGGGAAGCAGAGTGAAGAAGAATTTCATTTTGGACTTTCTTTTGTGAGATTCAGTTTCATTGCAACCTTTATAGATGAGTTAGACGTCAAGCTAACACGTGTACTTTGCCTTATCCATGTTTCTTTTCATGCTTAAGTAGGGAGGGAAAAAAAGGTAAATGAGGTAGGCTCAAAAGCTTAAGCAATGAGAACTATGTGGTCCTTTCTGAAGCCCTTATACCAAGACCAGTGCCCTGCTGCATGTTCTCATGGGCATTTTTGGTTTAAACTATGTATTCCTGGCTCCAACCTAAGGTAGTGAAGAACCAAAATCACCTCCACAAAATGGGAATAGTAAAAACCATTTACCCTAACACAGCTTCTGATTGCCCCAATGTCACTTCCTAATTCGTAGCAGTCAGTCAAGGGCGGGCTGCTCTACGCTGCTGTGAGCTTTTTTGACAGCTCAATACCAGAAAGGACAACATGCACGGCGATGACTACATTAATTGGCTCAAAGGCACTAGAGTCCTTTTAAGCTCACCCTGACCCTACATGCACAGACTATGAAGACAGACACAGCCAGGAACCTTAACGTAGATAGTCAGAAGCCCTGAAGTCACACTAAAAGCCTCCCCTTGAAGCAACCCAGGCAGGCGGGCAGTGGTACCTGTTCTGTTCTCTATTCCTTCAGAGGGAACGATCACAAAATCGGCCTTTTCCTCTGACTGGGTTATAATGGATTCACTCTTTGCACTGTGGATTGGGCTGGGTGAAGTCAGACTGTGGTCAAACAAAAGAGAAGAGAAACAATTATGAACAGTTATACAGACGTCAACTTTCACAATTCATCCCAGAGATATCTTATTCACACCACGCCTAACGTGATGCTCACAATTAGAACAAATGTCTGTTGAACAAATGAAAGAAATGTGTAAGGAATAAGTGAAAGAAACCTAGTCCTAGGGAGCATTTTGTTTTTAATGTTATTTATTTATTTTACATTTTAATTATGTGCATGTGCCTCTGTCGCTGTGTGGGGGTGGGGTACTTATAAATGCAGATACCCACAGAAACCAGGAGAGGATGTTGAATTCCCTGGACCTGGAGTTACAGGCAGTTGTGTGCTGTTCTAGGTGGGTGCTGGGAACTGAACTTGGATCCTCTGAAGAGCAGGGAGCACTCTTTACCACTGAGCTATCTCTCCAACACCCCAGGAAGTTCATTCTACAACAAGACTGCCTTTAAGCATAATTGATTGAAATAAGAATTACCAGAATAGTTAATAAGCCATTTTTTAAAAAACTGTTTTATTTTGTTGTGTGGGTTCTTTGTATGTCTGTCTGTCTTCGCTTTCTTTCTTTCTTTCTTTCTTCCTTTTTTTTGGTTGTTACTGTTGTTGCTTTTTTTNTTTTGCTTGTTTTGTGGTATCCACTGCTATCAATTCCTAGGCCCATGTTCAGAGGGTGATGGTTGTGTTTTATTAACTTTTGGAGCTGGATCAAAATCATATTTTCAAAAATCTGAGTCTCTCACAAGCAACCAGAGATCAGCTCTAAGTGAATCCCAAAAGAGGAGTCATGGCAGAAGACAGTTTAGGGGTGGAAACTGTTCGTGTGATTGCAATGTCAGGATGGGCAAAGGGGCAGTAATTTATCAACAGGTGATCCAGAATATGATAAGAAGAGGGGCTGGAAAGGTAGCTTGCTAGGTAAAAGCACTGACTGCTTTTGCAGAGGGCCCAGGTTCAGTCCAGCACTAACACAGTGGCTTACACCCATCTGCAACTCCAGTTCCAGGGGATCTGACACTCTTTTCTGACCTCCACAGGCACCAGGCATGCATGTGCTGCAGACATATAATGCAGACAAAAAAAAAACTCATACACATAAAATAAAAATAAATCTTTAAAACAATGAGAGTGGTAGGGCAAAAGGAGAAAAACATGCTAGTGGCAGCTGGATCAAAATTACTTGATTATCTCTTTTTTAGTGAAGAATTACTATTATTTTTATTGTTATTTGCCATAGTTTCATATTCTCAAGTTATTTTGAGATACCTTTCAATAATTTCTGTGTCCTGATGTAGCTTTGAGAGGAACTGTTCAGATTTTCAGGGAAGCAGATTTTAAATCTTCCCCTGGACCAGACAAGATGGGAACATGAGGATAATACTTCTATCATATAAGGACAGAAGAGTCTGGGGAGCCCTTTCTTTCCACGCTGCACTATGAGAACATCAGCACCAACACAATCTCAGGGGCTGCGGAGTCTACGGCTCAGCCCCCTCTTGGGAATTCTTTCCAAATCTATCACCCAGACAACAGGGAAAGTGTCTAGGATTCACTGACCCCCTTAATGTGCCCCTGAAGTCTCCCAGGCTAATCCTTACGACCACAAGTAGGAGTTAACAATTTCCTCTTCCCACAAACCAGAGAAAAAACTAGAAACAATCGCAGTGGAAGCAGCAGATTTCAGAACTGTGGACTAGTGTCTCCCCACAGTCCACAGTCGAAGAACTTTGGTGGAAATGATCTCAATTAGTACTATGTCTTCATCTACTTTTTTTTTTTTTTGCATCTGGAGGTGTGTAGATCAAGCGGGTGAGAGAAGTGAGAGGTAGCAGGTACTACTCAGCAATGTTGAGTGTTTTCTTAGCCATTTTCACTACATAGGTAATCTGACCTTCAGGCCAACGTGAGTTCACAGACATGGGGTAGGCTTTCATATAAAGGGGCTGTGTTGCTAATAAGGAGAGATTTATGAGTTCTCGGGCTCCAGCATTTACTTCTTAAAAACTGGGAATACGAAAGCACAAAGCCCTTGTCAGCTGCCCCTCCTTCTCCAGCTGACAAGGTACTATGGATAACAAGTCCCATTGCCTGCATCTGGCTGGACCGCAGGAGGGATGTGTGAGACAGATCGGAGAGAAGGAGAGAGTAATGGGGGATCTCGGATGCTGAGAAAAGGCTTTCTTAAAAGCACAGACGCATGCTCAGTCCCACCTCTCTCGCCAAGTTGCCTCCCATATAAGGGCAGAAGGAGGCGGATGTCTTGTTATCCAACCCCACCGGGGGAGTGGCAGAGCAGGCAAAGGAAAACAACATTTCTTTTTCTTGAAATGAGACTGCCAGGATAAGGCCATGGAGGTAAGACCAGGAAGCTAGACGGCCAAGATCTAGAACCTGGAGGGAGGAAAATCCTGGGGCATGTGTCAGAGCAGTAAGACACCCCCCACCCCACCCCACCCCTGCACTCCCAGAAGAGGAAGGTGCTTTAAATCCTCGGCCTCAGGTCAGAGAAAAGTATCTTCATGCTAATTAATTAATTGTAAGACGTGGGATCCTCCCTAACTAGCTTAAAAATCATACTTGACAAACAATCCCTACTTATCATCATAATCCTCTCCGAGGTCAGAGAACTGTTGATTACAAATAGGTCCTATCCATGCATTTCTTAATCTAGTATTCACCCATATTAATTTATCGTACCAACAAACCCCAACAAAGATACTGCCAAATTAGACACACTAATTTTTTAAATGTATAGTAGACAAAAAGGTAGAGTCCCATCGCCCCGAAGTCGGCTCTAAATTCCTCAGATAACTCTATTTTGTAGTGTTAATCCCAGACCAGCAGCCTGCTCTCACTGAATAGCACCCCCAATCATTTCTTGTCCCCAGTTAACCATGTCCCCCAGTCCTGGCTCTGCTTCCCCTCGTATCCGCACCTCACGAGCCAAAGTGGCTTCAGCTCACCATTTGACTTGTGTCCCTCCCATGGTCCCCTCCTGGCTCTGGCTTCAGCAAGCCTGCTTCCCTGGATGAGGTGGGAGGTTGAGAGTCACATTGCTCCTAAATTCTGGCATGTCCCTCCGTGCGGGGACTCGAAGAACGACTCCAGAGGTCAGTCAGCCAGCGGAACGATTCACTCGGGTCTCCGAAGAAAGTAGGAAGGGCAGAAGTGGGCGTCCTGGCCCCGGGGACAGGGATGCTCCCTGGGGTGAAGTGCGCTGTTCCAGAAGCTCAGACTCCGCCGTAGGCCAGCCTC